>VZTO01000399.1:76432-98641 GCA_013400615.1 Syrrhaptes paradoxus | reverse complement strand
CCGCAGCCGCGCGTGCGCAGGCGCCCCCGGATTCCCCCCCCCCCGCGAAGAGCCCGTCCCGGGGGCGGGGCTGGGGCTGGGCGGGGGCCGCGGGACCGCCGGGAACCGCGCCTCCAGGGGTCCCGCAGGCGGAGGCAGCGGGTACCCCGGCACTCAGCTGGCCGCGCCGAGCTCTGCGGCGGTCCGGGGCCTGCGAGCCTCCCCCGCGCCTCCAGGAGCTGGCTCCAGCAGGCTGGAACAGAGCTGTCCGTTCAGGGCCAGGCCGTCAGACACAGGGACCCGCACGTGCACCTCTTCCGCCCTTTCCCTGCCCACACACTTAACCCAGGCCGCCAAGGGGCGAGAGCTGTTGGCAACCAAGGAAATAAAGAGGGCCTGTGGCCACAGCAGTCCCGGGTATGGCCACAGCACGATTCATGGAGACCCTTGAAACGTGCCGACACTGACGGAAGGGAAACGTTTGTGCTCGTTTCCATAAACTGCTCCCCGTTCAGTCTCCTGAAGGCCTGGGCTGGACTTTTCCTTGCCCTTCTACCTACACCACCAGAAAAAGCTGGCGAGGCAAGGAAGGGGCAGCTGGAGCTACCGGCCTTCGTGGTGATCGGTGCCCAGAGGCTCCTGCGCCAGAGATGTTCTGCTCTGGGTTCCCTTGCCTGGAATATTTTAACATCCTTTGCTAAAGGTAACGGGAAACAAAAGTCCTCTGTTGCCGATGGCACTGCCTCTCTCGCGGCTGTGTCGATGCTGCAGGAGGATGTAGGCATCTGGGAAGGCAGCAGCCGCACAGGAAGATTTTGGTGCGATTTCAGCCATTCTCGGGAACACAGGAAGCAACTAGAGGCTGCGGAATGTCTGCAACACGTATCTGATGCCTTCCAGGTGTCTGCACAGCAGTACGCAACCCGCAGAAGGTCACAGCGCACACTGACAAACAGTGCCAGGGCTGAGAAGTGACTGGAGCAGGCTGGAGCCAACCCTGAACCCTTCCTCAGGAGTTAGATGACAGAATTTTTCTGTGAGAACTGCAGAGATCAACTCCAAACAGCAACAGGGAAGAAAACAAAGCAACAGGCAATTGCCGTAACAACACTATCTTCACCTGTAAACATAAGTATTTAAAGTATTTCATGCTTCCATAGGAACTGGCATTCCATTCATCATCCCACTTCTGTTTGTGTTTAGCCAAATTTCTGAAACAGCCACAAAATTCATTTTTGAGTATGTTTTACCTAATGGGTGAGACAAATGGCTTTCTGAGAGCACACTGAACGTGTTTTCCGTAGGTCTACACCAGTCAACATCTCAAACTTCAATCTGTCAATTCAGAAGAGTAAATAAATGTCTCAAGTTTCAAGTTAATGCTTTTAAGGGGCATTTATTAAATATAGTTAACATGACAGATATAGGCTCCTCATATTTGTAAAACTGTCTCCAAAATCCATATCTATAGTTTAGCTTCATACTCACTAGGGTATAAACACAACTAGAATAAGGCATACAAAGGGCTTCCAGCAACATCTTGTATCTTCTTGCACCCAAGACATCATCATGCCCATCACCTTATAAGGCATTTTCCCCTATGATCAAAAAAGCAAATTTAAGCTAACAGTAAAGTCTAAGAATACTCTGACATCTGAAACCATGAGAATTTGCTTTGACTTCTTTGTACAGAGCAGACCTCTGTACAATATAAAAACATACTTCATATGAAAATCAAATCTGATGAAGGATGTGCATTCAGTCTGGTCCAAACCACTTGTATGGCACATAAAGACTTACATTTAGCTTTTATCTTTATTTCAACAAAAGGAAATTTAATTCCACCTTTCACCAGAAAAATCTGAGGTAATTGATGCAGAAGCCATTTCTGCAGTTATTCACTTTGTCCTTCACTAACCTGTACGAATAAACTGTGTCTTGGGCTATTTATTTCAGAACAACGAGGAATATTTTCCAAGTATTCTGCTATTTCAGCTGGATTCATATTAATGGAAAACTCTCCATGGAATGGAGGACAAAGCCTCTCAGAATGGAAGTTCAGCTCCGATACACTGTCTGAGCAATGGGGCTCTTCTGTATACACAAAAATTTAGGCAAAGGCCAACAGAAATGGAGGAACTGAGGTGTGGAAAAGCTGCTAACCATTCCACTCACAGGCAAACGGAAGAAAGAGATAATTAGCAACTTTCTCTAAAGTGTGGATCCTGTTCTGATTCGTAACATCCTTCCGCACCCCCAGCAGCACAGTGAAGAGGAGGAGCCTAACCCCACTATAATGCTACTAAATACTTGACTCGTGCTCATTTTCAAGGAAGACAGGGTACATTGCTTCAGCTGTAATTCATCCTTATTCCCACACTTCAGAGAAAGGAGGTTTTATTAAGTAGCATTTTTAATTATGACAGACATGAATCCAGGAGAAAGGCTTGTACTTGCATTCAGCTTTTTAAAACGCAGAACAGTGACTGGCAAGTACAAGCGTTATTATACAAGAAATCAAGTCACTCAAACCATCGTCATTGTGAAGACAGTCGAGACTGGGAAGGTTCACAGAACACTGAGAATGGGAAAAGGGATCAAAAGCAATGTTCAAGGCATACAAAAACTGAAGAAATAGGTGCTTTGAAGTCTATACTTTTGTTTTTCTCCCTTTACAAGTCTATACTATGATATGGAGATAAAAGCCAGTGTGTGGGGGGGAAGGTCTTCACCCAGTACTTCTTCTAAATTAAGTTCCACAGTTTTGCTTTTGTTAAAAAAAGTCATATATAATTTAATACCTGTTTCAGGATTCTCAGATCTGTGGTGCTGTTAACATTGCACTTAACTGGCATTAACTGCTTTTAAAAATAAATTAAAAAGCAGCTCTGAACGTTGCTTCTGAGATGGAAGCATTGCCTCTGAACCAACAATGATTCCCGTCACTCTTGCTTTGCATCTTTCAAGGCCTGAAGTCTTTCTAAAAGGGGTGGATGGGAGTAATGCCACATTGAAAAGATCCAGTCAGAAACAGGGAATCCTAAATTATCTTTGTTTAGCTTGATCAAAGCAGAATATAGGTCTTTAGCCTTCCCAAGTTCCTTGGCAAATGCATCTGCTTGAAACTCAAATCGTCGGCTTAATACAGTCAAACAAAATGAGAGAACCTGTGGAAAGAAATATATTCAAAATTATTGTAAAATTCAGCTATCTGCAAGTTCCTTACAGTATCACTAAATAATACTGCATCTTCCTTCCCACGCACCACTGTGGCTGTAGAGTGATCTCACTAAGGTTCATCCAGGCCACACACGAAACTGGGATTTGTACCCAACAGGGAGCACTGAGCCTGCTTATTAAAACAAAGTACCAGATAGATCCCCTAGAAACTTCAAGCTTTCCCCCCCAGTCAAAATAAAATAATGATTTAAATAGGATGCTACTTCAGCATCTATGTCTCAAAAACAATTTACCTCATTGTAAGGTGAAAAAATGAACTGGAAAATAATCATCAAGCCTATCAGGGTAGGCTGGGTGTCATAGAAGCCAAACGCAGCAAAGAGTTCTTTTCGACCAATTAACACAGCAAACAAGAAGAAGCAGAGGAAGGAATTCATCTAGAGAAAGGAAACACCATTCTTAATTGAGTTTTTCATCCGAGTCTAAAACATGGCCTATTCATATTACACATCTGTATAGAAACACCACGGAAAAACCCCCCAATAGATTACTTTGGAACTAATATACAAAGAGGAACAAACAGCTGGCCTTTACCTGCCTTCTGTAAATGCAAGCAGTAAAGAAACACTATTTTCTGTCAGTGAGCTGAAAAAAATAAGTAGTGAAGGAAGATGAAGAGACAAGAAGCAGGTAAGTGAGGAGGGAGTACAGGGCAGAATCCGTCTCCTTGGAATTAAACATAGGTTTCAAAATGTTTAAAGCCAAACAAAACATGTTTGTGCTGTGTCACACTTCCATTCCTGGGAACAATCTAGGCTTCCATCTAAGCCAGGCATCACAGTGTGCAAGCAGGGAGCTTGTTGGGCTTTTCAGAGGCAAGAGGCAGGACCATGCCTTACCAAGTCTTCTAAAGAAAGTTGCCAGAATTTTATTTGTTATGGAAACAGTTGGGACAGAATAAAAGTGGGGTGGCTGTGACAGAAAACAACCAACAGAAAAAGTAGAAGACATTGCAGAAGAATTTGTGAACATTTCTGAAAGTGAAGATAAAATCTACCTATACAGCAAAATAATGGCATCTAGAAAGTGGATCCAAAGACAAAAGTTAACGAGTTAGGAGAGCAGCAAAAGCATTGTAATAATTGGTAGTTAGTAGGGATCAACACTGATGTCAGAAGCTGGAAGGTAATTGCCTTAAAACAGAAAGCCAGAAGCAAGTTCAGTTGCATGAATAAGAAAAAGACAGTGTGAAAATTAAAATATAGATTTTCTTAAACAGGAGCTTGATAGTGATGTTTAGAGCCTGAAAATCTTGTAAAATAGCCTCAGAAAAAGAACAAAATAGCATTCCTGGAATGGTGCACAGATCTCAAGAAACACATGGTGGAGTTACAGAAGGTGCATAGGAGGGCAGCTAAGAGAAACAGGAAAAAACAAAGCCTGGGAGCTTGGAGGAAAGAACAGTGAGTAACGCCTGGAACAAGATAGATCTACATCAAAGCATACAGTAGACTGCAGATAGTAATTTAATAGAAGGCACATAGCTGTGCCTTAAAAATAAAATAATTTGAAGTAGGAGGTTTAGGAGAGGAATGCCCTTGTACTGTGCAATGCCCACAGGCATATATATACACATGAGTAAAGAGACCATCAGGCTCCTCTTCAAAGCCAAGGCTGGGCAATCTCTAGAGATTGCTTCAAGGTTCACCCCTATTTGAGCATGCACCAAGGATGGCACAATAGTTATTTACCAATCGACGCACAAGGTATAAGAATACAATATAAATAAGAATGCCCTCCTGTGTCAGATTTCATCATTCTCAATCACATTCCTTCTCAGCCCTCCAAAGAATAAGACAGATAGAAAACTCTCAGACACTCAGCTTTCTCAGAGACAATGACAAACACCTAAAAAAATGCACACTGGGAGTCACGACATCCTATCCCTAGCACAGGGATGGAAACAGACCTGCAGAGAATGCCCTGAGGTACTAACAGTCAAGGAAGAAGCCTAACAAAGCAAGAAAAATGCATCCCAACTTCAGAAGGCTGCTGAGATTAATTAAAGGGCAGCAGACATATTTTCTTAGTGCTTTTTACCACCCAGAGAGGAGCAAGGAGGGGACAGAAAGGCTAATGCATGTTCACTGTAGATACAGCAAAGAAAAAAACACAAACCAATTTCCTGTAGCAGAGCATAAGGATGTTGTGTGAATATACACTTACAAATCTGGAAGCAGGCATTTGCAAACAGAAATAATTACAGAACACTCTAGGAAAACCACCAGTTTATCATAACATACCTGGCTGATGATAATATTTTTGACAGTGTGACCTAGTTTCCAGTGACCCAATTCATGACCAAGTACAGCCAGAACTTCTTCATTTTTACATCCTTGTTTCTTATTCTGAGGGAATAACAAAGCAGAAGTAAAATCAGGTATGACTGAACACAACTGAATAAATTTCTTACTAGTTTGTTTTTTTCTAGGTCACTTAAGTGTTCCTAGATCAGGCTGTTCCATTCTACCAGCAGATACACACAGGATTTCTTACTGAGCCTTTTTCAAGAAGTTACTTAAAAAAAAATTAAACCTTTTCTCTGACGTTCAACAAGATTTCTACCATGAGGTAATGTTCTCTTTTTTCTCTGTATGCAGGCGTGCCTATGCACACCTGGAAGAATGCCAGAAATTTTCTTTCCAAACTGTCTCCTACCATCCCTTGATCTCATCCTGATTCTTTACACAAGAAAAGGTGTCACAATGAAAGTGGACATACAGAGCCACAAACTTCCAACAGAGAACTGAGAGCGTAGTCCTCTCCCTTCTTCCTTCAACACTCAGCATGTAACCTCCCTCTGAAGGCACTACCTTTCCTTTAAAAACAAGCGACGACATCCCTGTTCTCTGCAACAAATGCTGTGACATGCCTTCAAGCTGTCATTAAGGACGATGGACATCTGTACCTTCACAGGTACATTAGCAAGCCAGAAGCAAGCACATGGGCTTGTCTCCTGAGAACATACCCAAAGAGCCTGCTGAAATGGAACAAACGATTCTCATTATGACTAGAGCGGGTGAGCTCAAAATCTCCTCCTCTCATCACCCACCTCTGCAGTATGCCGTATCAAACCGCGGATGAAGAGAATTCCACCACCAACACGGTTACAAGAAACAAGCTGTACAGTACAGCCTGACCCTAGGCTGCACAAGGCAATTCTTTCTTCTCAGAATTACTCCTTCAGAAAGTATTCCATCAGTTTTAACCACCCCTATGCTCTCCTGAAGCCACAAAAGCTGTTACAGCAGACTCTGGATGTGTAGCTGCAGACCAATGGAAAGGACAATGAAAGGCCATCACCCTGTTCTTGACCAGGGCAGGGGAGGATGCACATGGGGAATCCGTACAGGTGTGCACACCCGTGTCCCTCCTGCACTAAAATCCTTGCGTGACACGCTGACAGTCAAGAGTGTTTCCTTCAAAGGGAAGCTTCAGTGTGGCAGCCCCAAGAGAAGGAACACAAGCTCAAACCCTGAGCAGGTCCCTTTTTCAAGTAATTACAAGGAATTTTTTTTTTTTTACAAGGAATTTTATATTTTTTACATGCAGGAAAGTGCCTGTGGATTTCTAGTTGCTTTGGTCGTATCCGCACCACTCACACACCCCCAAAAATCCCAATTAGTAGCTCAGGGATACTTTGGTGTTGAAATCATTAGGGTTTGGGTTTTAGCATCTCAGCCGGGACCCTTGAAATACGTTCAGAAAACACAAGGGAATATCTCACCAAGAAGTTAATGTAAATAACATGATGAAAACCAAAGATGAACTCACTTTGGTTTTAGACTTTGTCTCTTCATTCTCACCATCTTCTTCTGCTGGCTCTTTGTTCAAAGCAGAGTAATCTTCCAGGAGGGTGTCAAAGAGTACTATCCGCTTATTCTTGAAGAATCCATAGAAATAAGCATTGCTATGAGAAGAACGCTTAGAACCTGATGGGGAAAATTGACATTAAAGACCATGATCTGAATAATCCCATACACTGAAGACTATGCAATATTATGTAAAACAGATTCTTCCACAGCAATTCTCAAGTTTTCAAATGAACGGCAGACAAACTCAAGCAAATGAGTTTGCAGGCTGAAGCACATTTTAAAATCATCTAAGTAATGATGATCTCATTTACTAACTCCAACAGAGAAGTCATTTTTTTTCATCTGTAACACGTCACCACTAAAAACATAAAGAGCAGTCGTGAAGATCTAACATCCAGAAGAAAAGCTATTTCTGCTGCAATTTCTGGTTCAGAGTGGAAAGAGTATTCTGCACAGAATATATGCTGCCCTCATGGGAGGGCACCTGTGACGAACACATTTAGGATTCTTTCAATGTGCCAGCAAAGACAATTCAAAACAGACAAGGATGAAGATGTTAGAAACAGATATGGAGAAGACAAAGAGATGAACTACACTTATCAGGCAGTCCCTCAAAATTATTTTTGTGTGATATAGGCAATTTTGTACAGCTACTTTTATCTAGATCAGGCAAATTACAGGCTGTTTCTACTGTCAATATACTTGGGGACAAGTATACTCATCTCTTTCCATGGAACACGGACTGTTTCAGTTCATTACAAAGCTGTCTAGATCAAAGCAGCTGTTAAAACTTTGCCTATTTTTGCCTATGAACAGAAGCTGCTCCAACATCAGGACTGAAAGAAGTCTCCATAAAAGAAGAGGTGGATTGCTCTGATTTTTGCATCAAAAGATAAGATACTTCAAGTTGAAGGCATTTGCCTTCATCTCTCACTGTAAATGTATGAGCTGCATAAACTCCTTTGGGCACAAAATATCCATTGTTCCATTGCAAGCCAACCCACGGTGTGGTGATGGTAACCTTCCGCACCAAACCCACACAGACCAACAGAGGAAGAGGCTGGTCAGAGAATGAAGCCTCAGCACCAAGTCCCTTCCCAGTAAAGAAACCTGAACAGCCACAGGGTAGCAATGTTCACTTTCATCTGCGAATGATAAAAAACTTCATCCTTGTAGTAGTTTTGACCCTGGCTGGGAGCCAAAATACAACCACCACTTGCTCACCCTCCCCCCTCCCAGGGATGGTGGAGAGAATTAAAGGGGTAAAGGGAAAAGAAGAGACTCACGGGTTGAGAACAAAATAATAATAATAATGATGATAATAACAGTAATATATACAAATGTACAAATGAGTGAAACACAGCGATACTGCTCACTGCCCAATGACCAAGGCTCAGCCTGTTCCTGGCTAATGATCTCGGAGTGGGAAGAGTCCCGAAGCCGCACTCCCAGAATGGAGGTAAGAGCCTGAGTGTCCAAGACTGAGAGCTGACCGAGGGAGCGAGATGACCCTGGGAGAGGAAGCATCCAGAGTGAGATGGCCAGGAGCAAGAAAGGGATGACCTGGAGCAAGAGAGAGTACTTCCGGACAGAGCCTCATCTCTATACTGGGCACGATGTGCATGGTATGGAATAGGCCATGGGCCAGTTTGGATCTCAATCCTAAACCTGAGGTCGAATCCTGGGCTGGTCACTGGGGCTGTGCTCCCTCCCAGCTTCTCCTGCTGGAAAGTCCTTGACTGTCCTGGCAGCAACTATAAACATCAGTGTGTGATCAGCTTCTCCTCAGCACAAACCCAAACCAGCCTCACACTGGATACTGTGAAGAATGTTAACTCTGTCTCAGCTGAAACCAGGACAATCCTCCACTGAGTGCTGATAGAGAAGGAACCTTTGTAATCTGCCTGTTACAGAATGAACCCTGAAATTAAAGGACTTGGTTGCACATGTTACTAAGAAGTCAGTTCTGGAATGGGAAGAACCAAGACAGAGTGCAGAAAAACACTCGTAAAAAGATGTCCACACATCCAGTCCCCTATGTCAAAGGGAATGGTGCTGGCTCAGTGCTTTTAAGGATTCCAGGAAAGAAAATGGGGGTCTGGCAGCCTCCCTCCACTGCAGATCACTGCCACTAAATGCAGACATGAGAGCTGACCGAGGGAAGTACACTACACAGGTGTCAGAGTACTAACAGTTGGCTCATAAGACTTTCACCATGGTTAAAAGCAAAATGCCCCTATTCAGCAAGCCTCTGTACTGACTCTCAAGCTTGAAAAGCTTCAACTTCACTAGGAAAGAGAGTTTTTTGGCCCCAAGGGTATCAATATTAGTAGCTCCTGGATGCACTGAGGCAGAGCACTGACTGGATTTGGCCAGCCAAAAGTTTTGAAAGCCAGAGCTTCCAGGCTAGGTAAAGCCTTCATCACCCTCTCTTACAGCAAAATTCTGCCATTTCAGCTCTTTATGCTATCTCATACTGCTTTTGCCAAGGCAATAAAACCTCCTCTGATCTCACAGGCGGGGCACAAAACCAAAACAAAATTTGTGGAAGTCCCTGAAATCAAGTTCAGAAGGGAGCAAAATGAGTAACAATGGAAAAGTCCAAGAGTAAAGCGTTCCCTGAGCACAGAAGTGGAGAGGAAGTGACATGGCACCTGGCATGCTCCATGTTGTATTCTACGACCTAAGAAAAGAGGATCAGAAATTCATTACTAGAAAGTGAAAAAATTACAGTCTTAAGTAGAAGGTGTGAGTCCATCCAGCCCTACCATAAGAAACTGTCCATGTGAACGCTCTGAGAAGGAGTAGGCGTTTTTAACTTTCAACTTTTAAGTTATTTCCAACTCTTTCACCAAGGACTTTGAGACAACTAATGCTAAACTCAGACTAGAAAAGATAAAAAAAACCCCATTTTCTCTCTGGCTGAAAGTTCTGAAATTGGAATCTTGATTGCTGCTTCTATTTCTGAATGTGTTAGGTATTTTCATTCCACATAGCCAAGACAATCTCCAAGGAGATGCTGAGTAAGGGCTGTACGTTCAACTTCACTTTTCTGACCCCAAGGCAAAAAAAAAAAAAAGGAAAATGGTACAGACATTGGCAAATAGTACAACAGCTGAGGAATATAAGCAACTGCCCTACTACAGCATCCACCATCAGAACTAAAAATCCACAAACTCAAAATTACAAAGCTTTTTTATTAAAAAAAACTCACCTTCAACAACATACACCTTAGTCAATGGGAAGTCAATGCTCTTTGCCATTGTTTCAATTTGTTGCTTCAGCTCTCCCTCGGGAAGTGGAATGAATTTATCGAACAAAGGTGCAATATAGTCTGCATAGATTGTAACAAGCACCTGCAAACACATACAGAAAAACAAGGCATACAAATGTGTGTTTAGTACTAAATTTGAAGCATGAGTAAGGACAAAAAGAGGGTACAATTTCAGAGAAAATAGCAGTCTTGTATGAAGTGATAGGACAAGAGGAAACGGACTCAAGTTGCACCAGGGGAGGTTTAGGCTGGATATTAGAAAAAATTTCTTCACTGCAAGAGTGATGAGGCATTGGAACAGGCTGCCCAGGGCAGTGGTGGGGTCACCATCCCTGGAGGGGGTCAAGAAACGTGTGGATGTGGTGCTTGGGGACATGGGTTAGTGGGTTGGGTGGGGTTGGGTTGATGGTTGGACTTGATGATCCTTGAGGTCTTTTCCAACCTTAGTGATTCGATGGTAAGTGTGATCTAGAGCAAGGCTCTCTCTGGGTCATCCCATCTACAAAGACAACTACTTCAGTCTGTTGACAGTCAGCAATTCAACAGCAAGATGGGGGTGGGGGCAGGTTAATCTACAATCTGCAGTCCTCAGCAGAACTGGTGTAAACAGCGCTTTAGCTCTGACGGTTAAACCACAGAAGGCAAAACGACTATGACAGCTGGGAGCAGTGGTCTTACAAGTGACAAGCTGTCATTTCCACCCACTTCATGACACTGGGAAGCTCTGAAGTGTCTCCTAATGAGCAGCAGAACCAACTGAACCAGGGGATAGTCCTGCTTCTTCAAATTCCCGCTATCTTCCAAAGCCATAATCTAAAACAGGCAAGAAATTGTAAGTCTCCTATTTTCTTCCCCTTCTCCCAGTTGTACGCAGGGCTAAGGAACTGCCTGATGCCTCTGGGATACAACAATTAACAGCCATGTCCCCAAAATCACTACAATGCACCTGCATCTCTTCAAACCCACAACGGATGCGACCCAGATGAAAAAAACAGGACTGCAATAACACTGTGATGGAAAAAAAAAGCTGAATTTCCTTCCCTCACACTCTGGACTTTCACAAAGTTATTTTTATTTATTTATTTTAAAGAAAAGGACTTGGAGAAGAGTTTTAATTCTGGTTAGTGAAAAGGGGACTGGAGAGGCAAATGGGCATCAACATTAACTTCAAAGTTATCTTTGATGTTGTTTTTTTTTTNGTGTCTCCTAATGAGCAGCAGAACCAACTGAACCAGGGGATAGTCCTGCTTCTTCAAATTCCCGCTATCTTCCAAAGCCATAATCTAAAACAGGCAAGAAATTTTAAGTCTCCTATTTTCTTCCCCTTCTCCCAGTTGTACGCAGGGCTAAGGAACTGCCTGATGCCTCTGGGATACAACAATTAACAGCCATGTCCCCAAAATCACTACAATGCACCTGCATCTCTTCAAACCCACAACGGATGCGACCCAGATGAAAAAAACAGGACTGCAATAACACTGTGATGGAAAAAAAAAGCTGAATTTCCTTCCCTCACACTCTGGACTTTCACAAAGTTATTTTTATTTATTTATTTTAAAGAAAAGGACTTGGAGAAGAGTTTTAATTCTGGTTAGTGAAAAGGGGACTGGAGAGGCAAATGGGCATCAACATTAACTTCAAAGTTATCTTTGATGTTGTTTTTTTTTTCCACTGAAAACAAGTACATTGGCTATTGAAAGGATCTGCACTGTTGGAAAAGTTCAATGAAATCTAAAACTAGGGAAACTGACTTTTTCCACAGTCCTAGCAAGTGAGAGTATCAATATGAAACACCACTACAAAATAAAAGTTATTTTAGTTACTGTAATTGTTAAGACAAAAGTTTAAACTTGCCAAGTGTAGGAGGGAACAGAGCAGAAATCAGCTGTTTCAGTCCCGACAGCTCTCACACCATGTACTATGTGTGGGCTCATTTTCAGTTTTTATCTCTGAACCTTGTGTAATCCCTTGATACCAGCAGGAGTAATGGACTGATAGAAGGATGCAACCCTATAATTACAGAGTTATGGAATGAACAACTGGAATTTTCCCCTTAAACCGAACTCTAAAGGGTAAATCTAACACCTCTTAAGGTTATTTTGCATGTTCAAACTCACACATTGAGGCCTTAAACCATGATCAAGACCCTGTAAAGCTGCAGTGACTTTGCAAGACACCTGAAAAGCACCGATTTTGTCTGGGCATGCCCTCAATGTCAAGGGAAAAAAAATAAAGGTGTGCGGGGGTGAGCAATGGTTAGTATATTGAGCAAAAAGATAGTAGAGCACTATGTTGAAACAAAAAAACCAAAACTACAGACCTCAGAGCTTATAGGAACAATAGAAAACATCAAATCCTTATGATGTATACAAAACGATCCTTTTAATACAAGCCCTGAAAATGTCAGTTCCCAATTCAGTGTATAAAAGCAGCGATATAAGCAGAACCACAAATGGATTGGTGCTGCTGGTCTCAATACAAAGCAATGCAATTGAATATTGATGTTTGATAACCTGGAAGAAAAGCCCAATGGAAACATTACTGACCAAAGCACCTTCTGCCTTGTCTTGCCCAACTGCTGGCAGTTGTCCTTGTGCCCTTTCTCTATTTAAGAAAAAGGAAAACCTATCATCACATAGTGCTGTATTTCCAGTATCTATTCTAAAGCTTTTTAAATGTTTATTTTTCAATTGATGTAAGACACCCCAGTATTAAATAGATAAAATATAAGATATCACATTAATGTGGACAATTAATATGAGCTACTACTCCTGAACAAGCACACTGAGAGCAAGATACACACTTTTAAAGTTTGTAGACACTAAAATTCCCAGGAGATTTAGATTTTTCTCCATTTCCTTTCAGTTCTATTTTTAAACCACAGCACACTGAGCCATGCAAGTAAGCTAGCATTTGGAAAAAAACCCAAACATATTCTTGTACTCACCAAGGAAACAACTAATGTGAAGAGCCAGGCATAGATGAAGAAGTATTCTCCCCCTATTTTAATAATGTAAAGCAGAAGGGATGTCACTGGCAACAGAATACACTGAGTCACGATAAACTTCTTGATAGCATCCTTAAAAAAAAATCCCAGTGTCTGGAAAGAAAGGATATCAGTGATATTTTCCATGTAAATATTGATGTGCTGCAGTGGTTCATGAACTGATCCCTTCAGTGGATGCAAAGATACAAAATAGGACAAATCACAAAACAGCAATACCAATGTGATAAGGAAATCCGAGTCAGTTAAGAAAAGGTGGAAGAACTTTTTCACCTCTTCTGGTAGCTGTGGCTCTTTATATCGCCATGGACTCGAAGCCCATGCAGATGCACTCTTCCTTAGTAAGATCTGCCCCAAACACTTATTTTGTGTTGCACGTGTATCCTTCATTAAAGGAGGAAAGAAAAACTTAAGCTTATCTGTCCCTTAATTCCTTTACCAATCTATATCCTAGACATTATGGGGTTTTTAGACGGTAAGAAACTCTTACAGAAACATAGCTACTGTAAAATATTTTGTCTTTTTACAGTCACCTCCATTCATCTTAATTTTCAGTTACCACCAAGACGATTGGCTTAATTGGAAATATATAAAAGTGCTATTAAAGATTTTTAGATATGTATTGGGTATTTTACTCCAAGCTTCCACCGACATGCAGTTACTACTCATGTAGCTGTCTCAGGTTTTAAAATTAGCATAGCTTTAATAGAAGCAACAGAAATTTCAAAGTCCTCTACCTGAATGAATCTGATCTAGTGACTCTGCAACCCAGGTAGCTCTTTTAGGAATTGTTACTTCAGTACTTACAGCTATCTGCAAGGCACAGAAGGGTTATTACGTAAAGATCCTTCCCAACAAGGATGTATTAAAAAGCCCATACTATGTTAAAGAGACAGAATGCATCACTACATTACAGCTATGGAACTTGTCTAGAAAGAAAAAAATACTGGTGAAACAGATTTAAATAAAAACTATGGATTTGGGCAAGAATTTGGATAGACACCTCAGACTTCCACGACTATCAGAAACACAAATTGGACACAAACCCACGATTTTAGACTATTCTTTATGTATACATACTTGCTCTGGTCACACAGTGAGCATTCTGGGGATATATTCTTGCTAAACATCCATTAGTTTCAGCAGTAACGCAACTGTACAGACATACGCCCACACAAATGGAGCACTCCAGAAAATACCTCTCCTCGCCTGCCTTTAATATTCCCAGGTAGCGTAGGCTACTTCTTCCAGCAAAACAGTTCTGTAACTAGAAAACTACCACTTGTGGCTCTCATTCACCCAAAGCAGCACTCCTTTCCCGACAACGGCTTCGCAAAGACTGGGGCAGGAGCCACCACCAGCACGGGATCCAAACATCAGGGGAAGGGGGAAACCGAACAAGCCTTGCAGTTTTCAGGAATCCACAGAGATCTCAAGGCAAAACTGTGCAGTGAGAATTTTCATAGTTGAAAATAGCATGACACTACATAATTGACAGGAACCAAAATAATACAGGATGGGTAAGGATCTATGCACCTCTGTTTTGAAGATGACTGAGAGAGGGCGCAAACTACATCATTGCGTTTAGAGCTTTTTTTTCTCACTTATTGTCCTACTTGTTTTATAAAAAGGAATAAGAAACATCAATTTATCAATTTACCAGGAATATAATGAGTTCAGAAACAAACTGATTCAACTTCTTTAGGTTTAGCTTAGTCCTCCTGCCTCCATAGAAACTGGAAGAGGAAACTGGCAAATACCAGAGCATCTCTACCCTTATTAAAATGAGCCAAACAGCTTTATCCCACATCTGCTACCCATTCACATTTCATTCTGCTTTAAAAAAGCCCTTCCTAGTAGACTTTGAACAGAAAGTACTGTAGACAACACTAGCTGGGTCCAAAAGCATAAAGTCAGTCTTACGCTCTGCCATGAAATAGCTCAGTCCCAGACTGAGGCTCCTCTCCCAAAAGGAGAATCTGATCTCATGAGAAACTGATACTGAAATAGGTTAAACTAAGTTTTTGACAGAAATTAAGAAAGCCCGGGCTGCTATTGAGTACCTAACAGAAATACAAATTAAGAGATGAATTCTCTAATTTAGTAAAGGGTGATACAAGTAATCAATAAGCTACATAAAGTGAGGAGGAAAGTCATTTCTCGGGTTTGTTTCATCTGTTCAGTGTCTGTGAATCAGAACTGTCCCTGTCAAGCAGTGATCCAAGACTTCTCAGGAAGGGCATATGAAGGGCAAAGAACAGTCCATCCAAGAATGAACAGCTGAGGTATGAAATGTTCTTTGTTCCACTCCTAGAACAGACACTTCTTTCTGCTCAGAGGCATGGGCTCACACAGAGACATTCTGGTGTGGCAGAGGTACTTCTGCAACAGTCACAACGTGTCATTGATCTTATTTTTATGCAGTGCAAGTAGAAATGCTCCTAAAATGAACGATCTTTGGCACAGATATGGACATATCAGTCCATCTAACCAACCAAACCTGCTGAAGATGTTAGGTCAGGGTAAGTGCTATCTACAATACCTGCTGATTGAAGCCATGCTTCTCTTCTATGACAAATGTGTTATATAAACTCCATGGGAGACCAGTCACTGCACTGAAGAGCGTTGCAAGCAGCAGAAATACCAATGACTGAACAATCTAAAAAAAAAAAATANAAAAAAAAAAAATCTGATATTTACTGACCCCTACTAACATTAACATTCCGGGTGTTAAAAATGGATTTTATGTCAGTGGTTCAATTGAAATTGGTAAGAATATGAAGCTAGATAAATTCACAGAAATAACATGTTTGCGACTATTAGATTACTGATTACTGGAATAGCTTACTATGTTAAATAAAGAAAGAAAATATACTGATGACACAGATTTAAATAAAAACTAAGGATTTGAGACAAGAATTTGGACAGATGTCTCATCCATAGCACAAAAACAACATAAGCAGTAGCCTCAAATTTCTCACCCTTTTAGCATTCAGGAAGATTCACGTCTAGGAGTAATAAAAACACCAACGAAACAAAAAAGCCCCCCAAAAACCAACCCACCACCTCCTTTGACTCAAGTAGCTTTGAGCCTCGTATGTTTTTAACATACAAGGCTATTTTAATTAGTAAGCTAATTTAAGATCACAGTGTTATCAGTTCTCAGACTCACTCAATCATTGTGTTCACCAAAAAATATCTGTTATTTTTACTATATTGTACCTGTAGCTGAATTCCACTTTAAGAAAATATAAGCTTAAAAATAGAAATTATTATAACAGTATAGTTCATGGACCAAACACTTTCACTAAAATTTAAAGACTGCTTACCTCATATTCTGGTCCAAACCCAGCACGACCAGAGATCTGACCAGACAGATTCCATAGAAAAGGAATTCCTCCACAGAGAAGAATCATCTTGAAAACAAAAACACATACCATGGAGGCAATGTTAAACAATTTTTTCCTCTTATTCTACTAGAATTTCAGTGTGACAAGGAACCTTTTAAGGATTAATGAGGAAAGTTTTATAATGAGGCATTTTTGTCCCTCTCTGATCTTAGTAGTGCATAAAGAAAGCCTGGAATATTTGGCAATGTTCATTTTTATTTTACAGAAGTAGAAATCAGGTCAAGCTTCCCACGCCACTTCCCCATCAAACCTATTTACTGCAGACTTTGCTGCTATATTGGCTCAGACGTAAGGTATGTTTTTCAGAAGACCTTAAAACTCATTTGCTCTGTGATTGTATAACACACCATCTCTAGGAGAGGTATGTAAGGTTCACCAACTTGACCACACTGGGCACACTGAGATAGTCTTGCCTCCATTCCCTACCAAGAGAAAGGCATTCAGAAAAAGGCCATAATTTAATTGTCAGTATTAGTGATGCTTCAACCATTTTAAGAAAGCTTCCTGCTCTCCTCCTTGTGCCTCCTCACACCTCCTGCCATACAGGTTGCCAGGGAACAGGAAGGGGACTACTCAGGATGCACCATCATCAAAGAAATGCTTGAGACAGAGCTACTGAAGAAGGTGCCAACTGTAGTTCAAGGCAGGGGCTGGTAGTGTTTGTTGAACAGCTGGGCTTCCAAATGTTTCACGTTTACTTTCTTAACAAGTGATGCATCACTATAAAAACCAGTTTTCAAGTAGCCAGCCTTCCTGTATGGACAGTACCAGGTTTTTATTTATAACCTGGCTATTAAGGGTGCATTGTGAGTGGCAGAAGGAGATGGAAAGGACCAAAACAAGCTTGTTGCTCTTTTGCAGGCTACCTATAAGTTTCAGAGCTGGAAATCCCTGAAGTACCGATCCCTGAACAAAGACAGCTATTAGCATGATGTTGATACTAGTTATTAGTTAAAAAGAAACCCACACAATGAATGGCTGAAATAAATCAAAGCATACTAGTAATTCTAACAGAGCATCTCCCCTTCAATTAACTTGCTAGGTTAATGAATCATACTTCTACCTACTAAAAGCAAAATGGTGCAAAACTGTCATGCAATTTAATCAACTTTGGCCACGACAGCCTTTTCAAATTCAGGCAGTTCCCAAACCATAAAGGATGCAGTTTGTGCTCTAAGGAAGCGGCAAACCCAGACAGCAGAGGCGACCTGCAGTGAGGGTGACAGAGCCCTGGAACAGGCTGCCCAGAGAGGTGGTGGAGTCTCCTTCTCTGGAGACATTCAAAGCCCGCCTGGATGCATTCCTGTGGGATCTGATCCAGGTGTTCCTGCTCTGGCAGGGGGATTGGACTGGCTGATCTTTCCAGGTCCCTTCCAACCCCTAACATCCTGTGATTCTGTGACCTCACTTTAGCTCTGCTGGAATCTGATAATCGCAGGACAGATTCTGGGAAACAGAAAGACACAGCTCAACAGTACAGAAAGGAGCAAGAACTCGTCGTCACATACACCCGGAGAAGAAGCTGCACATACCCTACACATCATGGGTATCAGCCTGATTGTAGAACAGAATCACAGAATCATTTAGGTTGCAAATAAGACCTTTAAGATCAAGTCCAACAATTAAAGCACTAAACCATGTCCTTAAGTGCCACCTCGACACATCTTTTAAATACCTCCAGGGATAGTGACTCAAGCACTTCCCTGAGCAGCCTGTTCCAATGCTTGACAATCCTTTTCATGAGGAAATTTTTCCTAATATCCAATCTAAGCCTCCCCTGGCACAACTTGAGACCATTTCTTCTCATCCTATTGCTTGTTACAGAAAGAAACCAACCCCCCACCTCCCTGCACCCTCCTTTCAGCAGCTGCAGAGAGTGATGAGGTCTCCTCTCAGCCTCCTCTTCTCCAGACTGAACCCCCCCAGCTCCCTCAGCCGCTCCTCGTCAGCCCTGTGCTCCAGACCCTTCCCCAGCTCCGTTGCCCTTCTCTGGACCTGCTCCAGCCCCTCAATGTCCTTCTTGTGGGGAGGGGCCCAGAACTGACCCCAGGATTCACGGTGCGGCCTCACCAGTGCCGAGTTCAGGAGCACAACCCCTGCTCCGGTCCTGCTGGCCACACTATTGCTGATACATGCTCCTGGCTTTCTTGGCCACCTGGGCACACTGCTGGCTCTGTTCAGCCGGCTGTCGCCCAGCCCCCCCAGGTCCCTCTCTGCTGGGCAGCTTTCGAGCCACTCTTCCCCAAGCCTGTAGCGTTGCAGGGGGTTGTTGTGATACAAGTGTAGGACCTGGCACTCGGCCTTGGTGAATCTCATACAATTCCCATCAGGAATGAGGAATGGATGAAGAAGCTGTCTGAAATCTAACAAGCAATAATGGCCTTAGTTACAACCATACCAGTACTGCAGCCTTCAGACCAGAGGCATTTTCCCTATTAGGAAATAGCTGCACACAGGACAGGATGAGGGCACGCAGGAAAAGGTTTGTACATTGTGTCTTCCTTTTATTAGGTTGATCACAGTAAGTGGAACAAGCAGGCAGGTTTTTTTGGAAACACAAGCTCTTCTACAAGTCTGAAGGGAACCCAGCAGACTTCAGGACAATTGAGAACAAGTTATCCAAATCTAAGAAGATGTGTATCGAGTCTAGAGGCGTTAGAAGCATCAGAGAGAAGATGATCAGAGTAAAACGGATACTCAATGTCTCTGACAAGTCCATGGTACACAGCGGAAGTTCTCAATGGTTCACAAGCTATTATCTCAAAAAATAACTACCCTTCTTTCCCTACCATTTGGACTACTCCAAAGGCAATGACCTACTTTACCCCTCAAAGTGCTCCCACTGTTTGCTAATTCAGCTCTGAATTCCAAGTCTGTATTATCTTCTCAGTGTACAGTTGACATTACTGACCAGAAGCAGCTTTATATGCCTCCAAGATTGTCTATTTTTTTAGACAAGTTAGCGGAGTTGGGAAAGTGCTATTACCTAGATTTTTAAAACATACCAAAAAAAGTACCATAAGGATATTTTCCAACTCTTAATTTTCCAAGAAAACCTCTTGGATACTTCTTAAGTGTAAGAAAAATTATACTGGGCAAGTAGTGTTTGCATGTATGAAAAACAGAGCTACTAGAACAAAGTATTTACATGTGTGATACACAAACAGTCTTAAGTCTACACTTAAGAAGTATCCATTGATACTCTTCCTGTTCTCACAGGCTTTTCCTTCTACTTTCTACTTAAATTTTATCTAAAAATGAAACTAGTTGCATCCCCTCCAAATACACGAAAAGCTCTGTATTTGTAACAATTTAAAATAATTCTAAGGTTGCTTAATTATTTTGGTAGTGGAAACCATAATAGGTCAGCTGTGCCACTAAAACATAATCATATATTATATATTATAGTTGTGCTGTATGACTCAGCACTGCATAGAGAAATCACGTGCTGTCTGAACAATTCCTGAATTTTATATGGCAAATACAGCCACAAACAAGAAACACAGACTCCTAGGCCTTCCAGATTTCAGTGTGTGGCTAAGATGCCAGAATGCCAACAGTGCAACTGTACAGGATCACTACGAAAGCAAAGTATTCCACAGTTTAGGTACACGAAAAGTATATGAATTCTAGAGCAGCACAGGTACTTACAGTGCCCTCAACCTCTGAATACAGGCCTGACCAGAAGTTGAAAGTACTTTTGTCCAGCTGATACAGACGAGATTTTTCAAATGTTTCTGAATCCATGATCTGTCCTAATTCCCACGGTACATGTGTTGTTGTTCTATACACCCGTCTCTGAAAAATTGAAAAAGAAACTTAGTCAACATCCAATATTTTTAAGGCGATAAATACGATTTTAAAGTAACACATAACATGATCCCACGGGCCACCACAGAATCACACTGATTTTTTTTACACAGAAAGTTTAAAAAAACCCAAACAACCTATAAAATAACAAATATTCCTAAATTCCTGTTTTCTATCGAGTTCCAAATACAAAACTGAAGCATAATTATTATGTTATAAAGTCAAACTGAGTTGCCTACTTATTAATTTTTTTCCAATATCGTTACTAACTCATTTATCCACAGGATACGATTCGCTGCACCACAACAGCGACTAAGCAGAGTTTGAAACTAAACATCAAATCCTCCCAAGCAAACCCTACAACTTTCCCAGAAAACATATCTACTATGTGGCTGCATAAACGAAGTGCTCATTTCATTTTCAGTATACAACTCACCACTTCAAAAATTTTAAAGACTAAAAGTCCTTATTCCATCCACTGCCTTGTTCCAGTATATTTATTCCTTCTCAAAGGAAAAGCTCCTGCTCTTTGCCACTTCAAAATACATTTTTCCTCTGACCAGAGCACCGGGCTGCAGTCTCACGGCTGGTTTAGCTGACCGCATGGCTCACAAGAGCGTGCAGCACTGCTTCCTACCCTCCCAGCAGTGTTTTCTCCAGCTGTGCTGGGTCTGGCTGGGATGGAGTTATTTTTTTTGCGGTAGTCTGCAGGTGGTAAGCTTTGCATCTGTGGCCAAAGCAGCGCTGACAACTCACCAGTGTTCTGGACACTGCTGACCAGGGTCAGGCTTCCTGCCTCCTCCCCAGCGAGCAGGCTGTGGGGGGACAAGAGGCTGGAGAGCGGACCAAAGGGGGATGTTCCGTGCTGTACAGCGCTGTACTCAGCAATCAAAACTGAAGTAGCGGAAGAAGAAAGGCAGGGGCAGAGGGTTTGACTCCCAAGGTGGCTGTTACCTGGAGACTGGCCAGGCATCGGCCTGTTCGGGGGAGGTGGTGAGTGACTGCCACGGCAGTACTTTTGTCTTTCTTTTCCCTCTTTCTTTCACTTATTAAACTGCCTTTACTTCGACCCACGAGTTCTGTCCCTTTCGCTCTTCCTGCTCTCGGCCGTGCTGGGGAGGAGGATCCAGCTGCTGGGCTGCCCATTACCTCCCCACGCTCACTTTTCAGATCCTTCTACGACCTCCCCTCCCTCCCCGATGTGACGGTGACTGTCCCCGGACCCCCCACGTGGAGGTCACGGGCGAGCAGGGCTGACAAGGCGCCCCAGCCCCGCTGCCTCGGCCGGGGGAAGGCCGAGCCCTCCCCAGGCAGGCGGCACGGAGCCGGCCCCCGCGCCCGCCGCTCTCCACATGAGGCCGGGCCGGGCCCGCCGCAGCCCCGGGCCCCCCTCCACATGAGGCCGGGCCGGCCCCGCCGCAGCCCCGGCCCGCTGGCGCCTGTCCCCGCCGGAGCCCCCGCCGACCTGCCGGTGCGCCAGGAAGGCCTCCCAGAGGTAGACAGCCCAGGAGAAGAGCAGCACGGAGCAGAAGATGCGCTTCTCGGCCGGCAGCTCTGCCCACAGCTCGCCGGGCAGCGCCATGTCCCAGGGCCGCCGCCGCGCTTCCCTCCGCCGCCCGCGAGGCAGCGCCGCCTGGCGCCCGGAGGAGCCGCGGGGGCGGGGCCGGGCCGGCGCTG
>VZTO01000399.1:24454-76414 GCA_013400615.1 Syrrhaptes paradoxus | reverse complement strand
GGCGGAGGGCGCGGGGCCGGGGCCGGCTGGGAGCGGGTGCGGGTGCGGTGGCGGTGGCCGCCCCGGGTGAGGGGAGGCCTGGCGGGCCCGCGCGGCTGCCGCCCTGAGGAGGCGGAGGAGCGGCTGGGAGGCCTCTCCTGCTGCCGGGGCTCGTGTTAGGGAAATTCCCTTCCCTGAGGATGGCGTGAGCCAGCCTGTGCGGTACGGGCGTGTGTGGACTTTGTTAATACATCAGTTCGCTGCGGTGGGGTGGGGCAGTGGACGTTCTCTGGAGACTTTGGTGTTGGTTGTGCTTCAGTAAAACAAACTGCGGGACAGCCCAGCCCTGGAAATAGGGCTTTGCCTCGCGGAGGCTTAGAGCTGTCCGTGAAGGATAAGGACAGCCTCGTGTGGAATCCCAGCACCGTCTGCAGACCAGTAACGCTGTCCGGACTGACCCCAGGGACATGGGGATCAATGCACAAGCAGCAAGAAAGCTGGAGAAATGCAGCTGCTTGGCGAGGTTTGACTGTTCTTAGTACTCGGTAGTGTGGGTACTGGCGATCAGTCAGAGTGTGTTGCACTTGAACATCTGAAGGGTGTAAAAACTCCATGAAAAACCAGATTCGGGGTGTTGCAGTTTGGCTGGGCTGTTCCATGAGCATGCATAAGTATCTGTCCTTGTACTTCTACACTTCACATCCTGATCTTTCCTCAGCTGGCCCAGGCCAGTTGCAAATTTTCATCCCCTGTGGTGCAGAGCAAGCCGTGGGTTCCCTGCTCTCCAGAGTCCCACTCGAGGCTCCCACAGGAACCCAACTGCAGCTGTGATCACAACAAATACAAATATTTGTTCTGGAGGCTGGCCAGGGCTGGGGCAAAGGATGGTGGGGGGCAGAGCGTGACCAAGACCAGATGAACAGGGATCCCTCCAAAGGGAAAGACCCTTCAGGAGTTCTGTCCCGTCTGTGCAGTCGTTCTGGCATGCCAGCCTCCAGTTTGCCTCAGCAAAAGAGGGTCACACAGGTACCCAGAGGGAGCAGGAGGCGAGGGGCCGCTCAGTGATGTGCCGTACGGGAAGGAAAAAGTTTGTCTCTGCCCGACTCCAACCATGAGGACACAGCTTGACCAAGGTGGAGGAGGACATTGAGAAGATTTTTTTTTTTCTTTGTGGGCCTCTGTGCGGACCGGGTCTCCTGAATCAGAGAGAGAACATTGACACTACCAGGCTCAGCTGACAGGGCACCAACCCCATCATCTGCCTGCAGAGGAGGCAGAGGAGTGGCTTCATAGCAGTGGAGCAGAATTGTTTGGGCAAGGGCAAACCAAATACAGTTCCCAAGTGAATCTCCTCATCTGTGTCAGTGCACTTAGGAGCTTGCCCAAAGACTTTCCAGCAGCATGTAGTGTCCACAGGAACCTCCCATAGTGGAGGTCAAGGCCACTCCTGCAGTTTTCCCATGGGGTAGCTGTTGTCCCTTCCCATCAAATGTCTTTACTACAAGACAAAGAACAAAGCGGAGTGAATCAGCCGTCCAGGGTGCTCCAACCTGCAACAACCCAGGTCTGGTCAGAAGGGATCACGTTGCCTGGCACAGAGCTGGGTCGCTGGGAGAACCTTCTCAGGGAGGCTGTAGTCTGTGCTCAGGAGCAGTGTTTGGTTCCAGTTCTGTAGGGTGCAGAGGTGTCCCTGCGCGAGCAGGAAGCCTGTGACAGTCCTCTGCACAACAGGAGCAGCACGTTATTGGCTGCAAACTTGATCCAGAAAGGGGCAAGTGTGGGACCAAGGATGCCCTAGAAAGTGCAGTGAAGCTGGGTGTCAGGAGAGGTGTTAGTACATGTGCACAGGAGAGGTCCTGAGCTCAGACAGAGTGAGAGGGATCTCTGTTGCCAGCGGGTCGAGGGAGGGGATCCTTCCCTTCTGCTCGGCACTGGTGGGGCCACACCGGGAGTGGCCCTCTTCTGCTGGGCTCCCCAGTACAGGAGAGACGGAGCTACTGGAGTGAGTCCAGTGAAGGGCCATGAAGATGATGAAGGGACTGGAGCTTTTTTCATATGAGGAAGGACTGGGAGGGATGAGACTGTTCAGCCTGGAGAAGAAAAGGCTCAGGGGGACCTTATCAGTGTGTGCAAATATATAACATGAAAGAATAAAGACGAGAGCACGAGACTCTTCTCAGCAGTGCCCACAGGCAGGACAAGAGGCAAAGGGCACAAATTAAGAAACATGAAATTCCACCTGAACACAAGAAAATGTTTTTTTATGGTGAGAGTGGTCAAATGTTGGGACAGGTTGTCCAGAGAGGCTGTGGAGATATTCCATCTTTGGAGATACTCGAAAGCCGTCTGGACACAGTCTTGGGCAACCTGGTCTCACTGATCCTGCCTGAGCAGCAGGTAGGGGTGAGGGGGGGACTAGAGATGAACTCAGTACGTCTCTTCCAACCTAAACGATTCTGGCAAGTGAACTCCAGAGAGAAAGCACGCCTTACTGCTTCCTGCATCAGCTCCAAGCCCATCAGCATCGTGTTCATCAGATCATCCAAGAAAACATAGTTGGAATTGCACTTCTAGGCCTGGCATCAGGTTAATTAATTAGGTTTTCTCACAGTCCCAAAGATCCAGCAGGTGACCTGAGGTAACCTTGGCAACCCAAAGGAAATAGGCTGAGGAAAAGCAGAGTCGTCATAGCCAGAGAGACAGCTGAGTTCAGTGACTGGAGCGTGGTGTACGTCCTGTAGGAACAACACAACACCCTCCCTTCTGAAGCAAGAGGTGCAGCAGGCTCCAGAGAAAACTCGTCCTACTGTCTGTAGTGTTCAGCAACATTTATCCTGCAGGGCTCCCGAGGACTCCTGGGCAGCACGGACCCTTGTGCCAGCAGTGCCAGGCAGCCCACATGCTCATCTCAGATGAGAGGTGTACAGTAGCTGTGTGTTTTCATCTTTGCCTAGTTTTGCTCCTCCTATAAATCTGGATAAGCAGGGAGCTTCTTAGTGACCCAAAATGCAGAAGAGTAAACTGGCTGTCACACAGCTGCTCCGTTGCTGTAGCATGCAGCTGGAAGGGCGTTCACTACTGGATGGATGCAATTTTTGCGACCGAAGCCAGTCATCTCTGTTCCATCCTTTCACAAGCTCCCAGAGAACTCTTTCCTCACTGCTTCTACAGAAAAGATCTTCCAGAACTGCTCTACTAATTTGCAACATTTTTTTTTCTGAATTCCAGTACAGTGTTCCTGTTGGTCTGCTCTGTGCAATGCTCTCTGGAAGCTCATACAACTTCTCTGTTATGTGAGAGGAAGACAGCAGAGGCCTTCCTCCTCAGCATGCACTTGCTGACCAGTCCAAGGGCCGTTAGTTTTTCTTCATCCACTGGACTTTTCATTCCCCAGGTACTGCAGTGTGTACACAAAATGTGTAAATTCTTTTTCTTCAGTACAAGTTACCTAATAATGTATATAGAGCCTCACTAGTACTTGTCCAAATCCTTTCACAGCCACACTAAAAGAAGGGAAGTATAAAAATTAATCCTGACTAAACTAGTATTTGTCGGGTTTTCTCCCCTAGTGTTTATCACAAGCAGCCCTCGACTGTCTCCCAACAGCAGTATCACAGACTCTAATGGTCCTAGAGTGAACTCTGTGAAGTCCTTTCTGAAATCAAACAGGCTGGTACAGCACGGTCCCAAGTGCAGAAGAGGGGAAGGCTGCTGAGGGGACTGGGAGAGGGAGTTTGGGAAATGGGGTCATGAGAGATGCCAACAAGACTTCAAGTGAGCAGCAGGCCTGAGCAAGGGTGCAAGGGCATCCCAGTGGGATCCAAATCTCTCCCAGTAGCTGCCATCAAAAGCAGAGCACCAACTGCTTTCTCCCCCTCTCACTTCCCGTGCTCCCGTATTTACACGGTTTTGTAGTAAGGACTGAAGAACTCATCAGTGTTAGAACACTTTAAGCCCTTCTTGTCATGTTTTTTGCCTAACCCAGTTCATTCTGAGGACAAGCAGGTTCTCTCCTTTCTGAACCAGAATAAACTGAAAATGTTTTGAGAAACAGGAAGTTACAGAGTCCTCCAAGGAATCAAATATTTATTTAGAGTTAAAACACTCTCTTCATATTTGGTGTCTAATATTAAGTGAAGACAGCGTAGGTGCTGCTAAAATCCAGAGCTTGCCACAGCGGTTCTGGGGACACACACCACACCATGCAGGGCGTGGTAACGAACGTGGAACTCGACAGAGATGCAGCAAGAGGGGTGTTAATGAATGCTCCTTTCTAGCCAGTTCTCGAGAGAGCATTTTAGTATCAGTCATTTCATTTAGACTGGTATTTCTACCAGTGTAAAGTATAACGGAACTTGTCTGGGGATTTTTAATAACTGACTTCCAATAAAACGAAACCAACTTAATTTTCTCATTTCGATCAGTTACCATTTGTAACTATTTAGCAGAATGACCTGTCAAAAGAATTAAAAACCAGCCTTATATTTTCAGCAAGCTGGTACGTCCCCCCAGAAATCCGAGCCCTGCCGCCTGCCCCAAAGACACGGCAGTGCTCCTCTTGGTGAGCTCTCACCAGCTGCGGCTTTTGTCCTTTCCTAGAGGAAGCTCTAGCAATTCATGGGAGCTGGCCAAGCCAGATCCCTCCCCGCCACCACACTGCATCCTGCCAACCTCTCACTACCTCCTTCCCTATAACCGTCAATCTTGAGACATTGTCAAGGAAGAGCAACAGCTTTCCCATCCCACCCTCATCCCCTCCAAACTTATGTGGGCACAGGGAGAAAATCTTGGGGCAGTACTGCTGTGGGGAGTCAGGAGAGCAGAAGGGCTCAAGGGCACCAGCTGTGAACAGGTTGAACACCTGGCAGGGCCAAAGGCAAGGGGGTTTCATTTGAGCCTCCTCTGCTCTCTGCCGTAGCCACACTGACTCTCGACAAGACATTTAACTAGAAAATGAACTTCCCTTAAATAATAATTGTGAAACACAGTGTCACAAGGCTTTATCAGCATCATAGAATTCAGAGATCTGGCATGAACAAAGACAGCCGGAAAACAACGGACAAGCGAAAACACTGCAGCAACCTGTTGGCTCTGCTGCGCCCTGTCGGAAGTGCAGTCGGCCCGGAAGGTCTCTCTGTAACGGTATCTATTCACAGCTCTTTACTACCCATGCGAACGTGGCAGGGCAGCCCACAGCCTTGAGGAATTTAGGCACACCCAACCAATCAATGTGTTGTTTTCCTGGAAGGCAGTAATTGAAAAAATGGAAGCAACATACCATGGCTATGACCTTGCACCTATGTTCCCTCAGGTATCTGCTGTTAACAACAAGAATCCTTTTTTAGGAAGTCAATGGGATGATGTTCCTTTACTGCAGAAGAAAATATTTCTCCCGTATGTTTGAAAGCAGGAAGCTGTGAACATTACACCTCGCTGTAAGACAAGTTCTGGCAGCACTTGGAAGGAAAAAGATGTCCTACTCAATGACACAGAACCAGAAACAGCAACAGCTCTGAACTTCAGACCTTTACCTTTTGTGACCTCCTTCTCCAACATCGACCAGTGCTAGGCAATTAAGAAGATCAGATAAACAAGCCCAAGAAGAAATCAGCATCAGGATGTGAATTCAAATCGTGTAGCTTTGGTGGTATAACACCTATTGCCTCGGTGAGCTGACAGCATGTTTTGTAGATGACAAGGAGTGGAGTTCAGAAACCGAAACACACTGCTGGCATCTGGAATGGGTAAGATGTCATTTCTAGAAGTGGGAAGTAGCTGACAGACCAGTGCGACATTGCTGTCTTCCAACAGAAATATGAATACAACTTGAGACCAGTGTTAAGAATCCCGCACGGGATGCCACATCACCCCAGGAAAATGCCTCCAACGTGCTCGTGAATGACCACAGCGGAAAACCCACTCGCCACTTTCTCTAAAAGCAGTTGTTGGACTGAAGAACATCACAGGACCCGTCTCCATACCTGACAGACAGAAACAAGGCCTGACTCTTTATCTTGTTCTACGTTAAATTCAAGCCTATGGAAATAGCAGTAACTTCAGGAACAGCAGCAGCCTGCTCAACAGTCTATAAAATACTCCAGAGACATTAATTTGTACGAGCTTGCTCTGGGTACAGGGGTGGTAATTTACACACATGCAGTAACTCTTACTTGGTAAGAGCAGAATGCCTTTGAGGAATTAAAAGTTTCACACATGACTGTTCCGTGGGATTACAGAACTCCACTCGTCACAAAATCAATGCTTAATATGCAAATTTGTTTATACAATAAGTGGTAGGATTAATTTTTTTATAGGAAAGCTGAACACTGAAGAACGTTAATACACAGCTTAAACACCGTATGATTGTAAAGGGCAATTTTGTGTGACTTTGTAGAGTTCTTTGGTGACAAGTTTGCAGCAGAGCTGATATAACAGTGTACAAGAAACGCCAACTCATTCAAACCCAGAGGTTTAACACGGTCCATGTCCGGGAGCCTGACAGAAGCAGGAAGCTGTGCTCCAAAGGCAGAGGCAAGGCTGCACCGCAGCGTGCGGTATTTTGTTCGTTAGTCATGCTACAAGGACACACGGTAGCTCCAAACAACCTGCATTTTGAATTACTGGTGAACCCACTCCTGTGTTCACCCCAGAACAGGCAAATGGATGTCCTGAGTGACACTGGTGACAACGGACGTTTGCAGTGAGCCTCCGTTCACCTGGCATCTATCCAGCCTCAGGCAAACTCCTCTAAAGTTTTTTATCTTTTACGCAGAAAAGCTTCACAGGTGGAAACTCTTTTGTTCCTGATTTCTGTACAACATCTGGAGTCCCAGAATATTTTTAATTATGAAAATAATTCACAAACTCCATGAGGTTGTTGACTGGGAGTCTGTGACCACAGCTTCCCCTTGTGCTGAAAGTTCTCAGCGCCAAGAGGCAACATTAGGAAAGAAAGAAAACAACTCGAAGAAAATTTGTGTACACTTGAACTCGAGTATCTGTCAAGTATAAAAAGAAAGAGAAGAAAACTGTGATCGGGGAGTTAAAGTGAGACCGTATCCAGCTTCAGGTTACAGTGTGTGCAAAATACAGCACGGGCAACGGGGGAGTGCGGGGGAACAGCTCACCTCTGCCCGTGGAGCTGCGCTGTTTGGGGCATTTCTAAAAAGAGTAACGTGTCTGTTCTCCAAGAACCTCAAGTATTCATTAGAGGAAGGTCTAATGAACGATGCATGAATGGAGTCTAAAAGGATAAATGGAAAACTTCCCTGAAAAGTTTTCTTGTGTACGTAGGTAAAAGGATGACACTGACCTGTTACCCCCGTTAAACAAATTTCCACCTGTCAGATAAGCAACTGTCAGCTAACCCAATGAAAATGGAGCAAAAAGTCTGCGTTTAAACGCCTTCAGGTTTGCAAAGACATTGTAAATATTCCAAAACTACTATCTTGTCCTGGTTTCAGCTCAGACCCCAACAGCAAGAACACGTTATTTGTAATAACTACCTTAAATACCCCATTTACCAAAAGCTGCATCTACGTCATAAAGCACCACCTTGGAAATAAAACCGATTTTTAATTTTTAAATTGACTTTCATTTTCTGGTTTGTGTAAACATGTAGGAGTATCACCCTTCAAATTTCTTATGGAAAACAAGTTGTCCCCAGGTCACTCAAGACAACTTTGGGTCCTTGCACGGAGCAGATCTCCACCGGGGTGTACTCACGGGTGGAGGTGGCAGGCAGCACGAGACGTGATGCAGTTGTTGCAGTTGTTACCTTCAAAGAGGACTCAGCCTAAGGAGTCATCACAAAATTGTCTCCTACCTTTTAAGTCTGCAGATACTTGCTTTGGTGGAATCTATTTCTCTTTGCTTTGTCCCATGTAAAAAGCGCTTCACTGGTCTCTTATGACTCAGATAATTTATCACCACTTGAAGCATCAGTCTTGCATTTAATAATTTCTGTTTTTTTCTGACTGTACTCACAGCATTTTAAGTTGTAGGAAGCAATCAATGACATCAAAACTACTTTTTAAAGATTTGGTACACTTTCAGGACTACAGAAAGCAAAAGCTTGCACACTGCCTCTGTCTCACCACTTCACTGGTCTGTGGCATATACACTCCATCTCGTTTCAGTCCTGCGTTATCATCTAATTTCTCTTTNCCCCCCCATCTCTCCTGTAGCCCCCTTTCAGCACTGGAAGGTGCTGGAAGGTCTCCCCGGAGCCTTCTCTTCTCCAGGCTGCACACCCCCAACTCTCTCAGCCTGTCCTCGCACGGGAGCTGCTCCAGCCCTCTTTATTTAAAATAAATATTTTAAATACTTGAATTTTTCAATACTGTCATAGTTGAAGCTCTGGTTATCTAGTAGAAATACAGCTGCTCAACTTGAAACTGAAGACCCAAAACCTCAATGAGTTTCCTATTCACACTGAACAGTTTTCTTTCCCTCTAGGCACTGAAGGGCAGTGATTTTTTTGTGCGATATTAAAAAAACCCCGCAGTGTACTTGCATCTCTCCAGGCACATCACCAGACACAGTCATCATATGTTTATGAAGTTTACAGTTAATCTCAGTTCCTGTTTTGAGATCCTGAGGATTCAAGTATGTTTGAACATGACAGAAACTTGACATTCAAAGGTAGACTTTTTTGTTTGTTTAAAAAAATCACTTCAGAACACAATTGAGGTAGTTCAGGTGTCTGAGCCTGTTGCAGTATTTAACCTTTTGACCCTGACCTACTTCCATTTTTAAGAATTAGTGAGAAGATTCATGCAGCATGTTCCTTTCTTTATAAGGTTGTTAGAATTTAGGGAAAAGAAATGACAGGAAAAGATATGCAATAAACTACACTTCTGCCTGGTGTACAATTTTTAATCTAACTTTTATTTTAAAGATGTCCAAATAACATTTGTAGGTGTAGTGTTAAAGATGCCATCTCTGCTTAGTTCTGCTCATAACACGGTTCTCCAGGTATTTTTTCCTTCCTGCGCTCAGCCAATACTCATGGTCTGTTTTAAACAACATTTCACACAGTCTTCTCCATTTCCTTCCCCCTGCTGCTTTTCAGAGCACCCAGCCCTCCAGCACTAAGAAGCTGCGACAGCTGCTTGCTCATCAGCATCCTCAGAGACGGGGAAACACCACTTACAGGGGAAACAGATCCTGGGCCTCACGCTGTGTCCACAAGTACAGCCAGAAACGAGACACAAGAACAAGAAACAGATCTTAAAACATTCCATTACTCTTCTGATGAATCTTCCAGTTCGGCTGTATTCATTATCCAAGAAGCTAACCAGGGAACTGTGCACTGAGGCTTTCATGTGACACAACTCTCCTGCAGTCTGGCAACGCTCTTCAACCACGTACGCGGCACCGTACACGCTCAGAAGCATCTTCTTCCTTTAGAGTGAAAGGTAACTAGGACTTTCTCATCAATAAGTGCTTTCTGCCTGTACTCACTGTAATTCTTTCAAGTGTGAAAAAAGCACAGAGAATATTATAAAATAAAGTGTAGTACTTTACTTTTTTGTATCTATACTCTTCCATCAGTCTGATAAATTACCTACAAATGCATAAAACTTAAGCAACATTGTCCCGTGCAGGCGGCATGGTCCCAAATGCAATTACACGTAACACCACATGAAAGATTTACTGTAAAGAAATGGGTGAAAAACTGTAATTTATTGAAACTCATAACTCAAAAAATATAAGATGCTGTAGTGTACAATATGTTACACAGAGCACCCTCGGGTGCACATTCAAGTCAAGTAATAACTCCATTGCCCCCCAAACCCTGGTACCCATGGACTTGTTCCATATACAATCATGCACATTTACTTTTCAAGAGGAAGCCCCCAGTATTCTGATGTGTTAAATAGCACCAAAATCAGCACAGTCCACCGAAGAAAATGGGGAGCTAAATTAACTTGGCCAATACTTTTGACAGTTATTATACATTCATGGAATTAAACAGTCTAAACTAACCTAAACAGTGTGAACTGTAACAATTACTGCTCTAAGTTGAAGTTCTCCCCATGTAGCAGTAGTGGAGGCAATCTGCTCTAAGCAAAACTACTTAGGTACTTCCTACACAAAGCTGATCTGCCTTTTTCGTGGGAAATAAGTCTATGAGGGGGGTGGAAAACTTGGATCTTTCAAGAACAACTACTGGTCTTAAGTAATGAAGCTGTTTTAAGGCAAGGTCTCCACAGTCCGTTAGTGCCTTGTCCAAGATTGCCCTCAAATCTTCTAAAGAAGGGGCAGATGACGATTCCGACAACAAGGGTGGGATTTCTGTCAGCCGCCCATGGTTATTTTGTGGTACGACTGCATTTTTGTCATTTACGAAGTTGTTCACGGGTGTATCGCCTTGACTATCTCCCTCTTTTTGCAAGGTTTTATCTACTGGCAGCTGCTCAGGAGACTCCCATTCTACCACCTCATCAAAATCATCGTCGTCATCGTCATCTTTTCCTTCACTCTCCTGAATAAATTTTAAAAATGAAGACTCAAATCCCATCGGTTTATAGGTCTTTAAATCAAATGGTTTGGACACTGGAGGCTTCTGAAATTTGTCTTTTGTGGCACAGAGTGCACTTCTTTTTGCATTTTGATTAACTGCACTGTGCTGACATCCCTCTGGGTCTTTCTCTCTTGGCAACTCTAATTGTAAACTGGAGAAATAAGAGCTATTCTCTCTTTCACTATTTTCAGAAAAATCTTCAGGTTTACACGTAACTGTCTCTCTGATGTTACGCTCTTCAAAACAGGTGTTCTTTGAACTGTGGTTGTATTTTAAAGTGCCTGAGTACATAAAGGCACTGGCATCAAAACTCACGCTACTCGATGGACATCTGTTTTGGTCTTCATTGCTCTCATCTTGAGGAACACTGTTAGTATTTGGAACAAGAGGTTTTTCACTTTCCTGTACAGACTCAGGATTAGCTGATGCATCCTCTTTTACATCTTTTTTATCCAAGTCTAAAGCTCTTTCAGAGCAGGACTGCTTTTCAATCATTACACCATATTTAACACAAACAACAAGTTTCTGAATCCGCTGCTCTATGTACATACTGGTCATCTGATGCGTGCGCTTATAGTGCCTCAATATACTGCTTTCCAGTTTGACAACAGACAGACATCCCTGAACCATGCAGGGGTACTGGGTCTGGTTAGACTTCTCTTTGCACATCTGTAAGGCTTCCTCCTTTGTTTTGAAATTCATCAAATGCTTTTCTCTGCTTCTGCTAAGTCTTTTAGGTTTTTCTTTTAACTGCTTCCCATTCTGCTTGTTTATGCCGTAACGGTCTTTCAAATAACTTTGTTCATTTTTATCTTGATTATCTTCCTCCTCTTTTGGATTTCCAAAGAGACTATCGTAATATTCACTATGTCGGAAATATACATGCTGAGAGTAGTGACTGTAATTTGTGAAAATTCGATCGCAGCCATTAAGGTCACAATGGATTTCAAAATCTTTGTTTAATTTTTCTTCATTGGCATGTTCTTCTATTAGGTGCTGTTTAAGCTTATTAAAGGTGTAAAATACAGCATGACAGTGGGCTTGGTTACAAGCAAATCTTGCAGATTCAGCTTCAGAAAGCAGTTTTTCATCCTCTATGTGTTCATTGTGGAAGTCACTACAATGCCTCGCAAGAGCTTTAGCACAGAAAAAACGCTTACCACACTCTTTGTATTTGCATGCAAATATTTTTTTACATTTGACAAGTTCCCTTTTTGTTCTTGCTTTGTCTTTTTCTAAGCAGAGCTGTTCCTTGTTATACTGGTGAACGGTTCTGTAATGGCGAATCAAACCTTTCTGGTTAGTAAATGCCGAGTTGCAACTTTTATGTATACAATGAAATGGTTTGTGGTACTTATGCAATATATAACATAAGTTTCCTTTAGCAACTGTTCTTTTGCTTCCTCTTCCCTGTCTTGCTTCCAGTTCTTCCCCATGACTGTCCAGAGAAGCTATGTTGGATGTTTTTCTTGTTACATTATTGTCTGTCTCTTCACTGGACTCCAAATCTGTCTCGGAACTGCAGTCTTCCTTTTTAGGATGGCACAGCTGGTCGGAGTGGTCTGAATGTCCAATGAAGTCAACACTGTTTGCACAGACAGATGGTGGAACGCTGATATTTTTATGCGTGTCATCTGTACAAAAACCTACGTGATCAAATTTCCCATTAGAACATACCTTGTGAGCTACCCTCTCACAGCCAATTTGATGTTTGTTTCTATAGTGAATTCTAAGGTGTGTTTTTCTTGTAAATGATCTTTGGCAAATGTGACACTTAAATGGTGAGTACCGATGCTGGAACATATTTAACTGAAGAACCATTTCCTTGGAGTAGTTATGCTTTTTAACATAATGCATTAAGAGAGCTTCTCTGGTCACAAACTCACATGTACATCCTTGACATTCACAGAAAAATGGTTTAGCTGCCAGCTGAGTAAGGTACTGGCTGGGTAAATTGTCTTGCTGCTCTTGAAGCGGAAATTTTGAGGTAGTTTCATCTACTGACTCAGGGCACTTGGCATCTGTAGATGAATAGGACTGTAAAGAGCCCAAAAAAGGCTTGTGTCTTGAAGAATTCTGAATGTTAGAATTTTCTAAGCTTAGATGTTTTAAGCCTATCACTAGTTCCAATATGCTATCTTCAATATTTGATTCTTTAGAACTTTCACAACATGATGTTTCCGGGGAAGAAGGACAAGTGTCTTCCTTCAGGCCGTTGCTTCCTTTGGCATCTATAGCACAATACAGGCTTTCTGGAGAGTCAGTATTTGTATCTGAATTATGACCTAACTCTGTACTAATGTCTGTAGGGGATTTACTGTCCTGAGCATCACTCAACAGATTGAGAAAGTCCTTAGTTTTCATCTCCATACTTCTTTTACTTTTAAGGTTATACGGATGTGCCCTGCGAAGGTGTTTTTGCATACTCCTGGAAATTTTGTGTGTGGAACAGCAGCCTTCAAAACCATAGGAAAGCTTTTTTTCATTAAAGCAAACTGCTTCATTGGAACACTGCTGTTTCATGTCTGCTGGATGGAAAACTCCTTCCTGGGACATGAGAAAACCCGGAACCGATTGATTGTGAGCCATTGTTTCGACTAGCAGAGGAGACACCTGGCCTCGGCTCACTGCAGCATCTGCGCTGTGGTCCCCACAATGAAGACTGCAATTACTTCCACTGTCTAGTTCTTCACTGTCAGAGAGAGCTTCTTCCTTAATCTGTGGAATTTCCTGAGAGCCTGAGGGATCCAGGTTATCATTCTGACGGGACCCTTCAGATCGTTCAAGCAGCTGAGACTCTGGAAGATAACTGCATTTGTCTTTTGAAACAGACTCTTCAAGCGTTTGCTTTACTTCCCCATTTGACACTCCGATATTGTGCGCTGCAAGGTGATTCTGAAATTCAGTTTTTGAATAATAAAACTTTTTGCAACCAAAGAAGCTGCAGGTGTACGATGCATCTCTGAAGTGCTGTGCCTCGTGATGGTAAAGTTGCCCTAAGTCACTGAAAACAATATTACAGCCATTTAGCTCACATTTGTAACGAAGATCATCATGTGTTTGTTTGTGACTGAGAAGCTCATTAACCGACCCAAACCGAGCGTAACAATCCATCGACACACACATGTATGGCTGAGGGCCACAGTGTACGCGTTCATGCTCCCGCAAATGAAAGGATGTCATGAAGTGCCGGCGGCAGAAAGCACATTTCTCTCTCCTGTTTTTCATATCCAGGTAGTGCTTTGCATTCTCATCATTGTTCTGATGTTCAGCTTTCAGATGGACACTTAAGTATTTAAACTGTTTAAATACTCTAGAACAATCTGTCCCGGGACACGGATAGATGTCTCTGTCTTGTAGCTGACAATTTTCCAGTTGGCTAAACGTGACATATTCATGTGTGTCATTCTCAAAGTTTTCAGGCAGCTGTGGCTGATGTGGCTTTTCCTGAAATGCTGGGGGCAGGCTGCTGGAAGCTGTTATCTTTTGTGGTGATCTCTCTTTTTTCAGTATTATCTTCTTTTTAGGTCTGTGTGTTCTACTAGGTGGCATTTTAACATGCTCCATTACATGTGGTACAAAAAATTCCTTTCTCTTGAACTTTTTTGTACACACTGGACACGTATAAATACCATCTTCCATATGCATCTTAGAATGATGCAGTATTCTAGCCTCTATACACTCCCTTTTGCAGAGCACACAAAAAAATTTGTACTGAAGCCATCTCTGGTATCTTTCCGAAGAGCCAATTGGTTTTTTCACTCTTGCTTTTTCTTTAGGTTGGTTCATTGTGTCTTTTCCATCATAATATTTATGTTCTTTTGCCTCATCATAGTCACTAAAGAAAGTTTCTAACATGTCAGTTTCATTGATTGACATATTACAACTTGCATCATCCTCAGAATCAGAAGCTACTTTCCCTAACAGTTTAAGGCAGTGTCGCTTTAAAGTCTTCCAGTCCCAAAACTCAGGGTCAAACGGCCAATAGGCTTTTAAAGCTAACAGCAGCTCACAACGGAGTGAATTTGGAACCGGTGCATTTTCTTCATCAAATTTTTGATCTGGTTGCATATAGAGCTCTTCCAACACATTAAATCCACTCAAAGTTGGCTCAAGTAAAAATTCTGTGAGCTGACAAGCTCTTCTAACTTCAAGGTCTTCTGGTAAAAGGCATGCAATTGTTTTACATACTGACGTCTTCATTTCATCGCTTCCGCTGGATCTGATCTGAAGGGCTCTCACACATAACAAAACAGACACAGCAAGGCCGGCTTCTTCTGCCTGTTAAAAAAAAAAAAGCCACAAAAAAGCCATTATTTTTCTTATTTTTTGTGATAAGTACATTCTCTCTAGAACTGTTCTACGAAAAAAATGTGCAATGCTTCTCCCTCTTCACTGAGGGACTCTCAATCATAATTAAGTCTGATGTCTGAAAGAGGATGGTGTAAATCTTCTGTATATACTGTATGGATGCTGCTCGAGGAATATATTAATTCAGAACATGCAGTAGTGTGCAATAAAGAAATTAATGTAAATTCACACCCTGGGAAAAAAAAAAACCAACAGCACAAGCAGTTGTACAGTAGCAGAAATGGTTCCTGATGAAGATACCTGGCACAGGAGTCTGTGCAACTCTGAGGTGCAGCTCAATAGTTTCAGGAAGATAGCTACAAATTATTCACATGCTGATTTTAAAAAATAATATATAAATATATAAATATATAAAATAATATATTCCAAATTCTACATGGACAAAATGGAAAGTTACCTTGTTCCACAAGCATACTTTTAAGCACAGAAAATCTGAATGCAATGAAGTAACTATTTAGTCATTATTAGTAAAGAGAAGTTAACACTTATCTATGAATATCACACATGGCTAACAAACCCACATCCACACCAGCTCAAATGGGAAAGGTCCAAAAGAACTAAGAACAAGTCAAAAGAATCAGCAAGCTCTTACACTCCCTGTGCACTGCCTACTGGAAGTCATGCAATACTTATTTAATTCAATAACAGTGTTAATCTGCCAGACAGCAATAAAAAAAAGTTATTTCCCCAGGAGAAGAAGATTTTATACGGTTTAGCAGGAAACACAGGAGAGCTAGTATATAGTTAACAATGCACTACCCTTTAGACATGAAATGCACATTCACACACAATTTGAAAGCAGAACTTGGCCAACTTTAGAGAAACTAGGAGCAAATATTTCTCTGTGCAACTCAATTAATCTTTGGCAAATTAGAGCTCTGGACTCTCCTCTATGATCTGTCAAAAGGACAATGATGTAACCTTCCTGATCTCTACTTTGATTCTGAAACAGAGCTCTGACACTTGGCTCTTCTCTTATCAAATCATACTTGGTAACTCATTTGGCTCACACAATTAACTCCAGTCAGCGAGTGAGACTCTCCGGCAAACAAACCTGAAGCTAGAGATAAATTTAATTAAAAAAAATGAACCTTGTCCGTTTCATTCATAATCACAAAATCACAGAAAGGCTGGGGTTGAAGGGACCTTTAAGANTCCCCGGAGCCTTCTCTTCTCCAGTCTGCACACCCCCAACTCTCTCAGCCTGTCCTCATAGGACATAATCCATTTGACTCTTTAACTCTGAATTAACTCACGTCCATATAAGAATGCAAAATGATAAGCAAATTTGGGAGGGTACTGTTAATTGAAACATTCATAATACTGAAGTTCATGTGGCAAATTCTACCCTACATGTCCAAAACTATGCTGCTTTTTGGGCAGAAATATCAGAAATCTTTTAGAAATAGTCATGCTCCTATGGGAAAAATCCCATATCTAATTTAAGGTCCATGACCCATGTAATACTGCTACTGAAACTGTTAAAATCTTGTTATTATTAGCTAACTTATTTCTTCCCCACTAAAGTTTGCCTGATTAATTTTCATTCACTATTGCCCTCCATGAATCTACTCTCATAGAGTGACCAGACCCAGGAAATCTCGGTTTAACTGATTCCAAGAGTCAGAGCAGCCTTCACAGGATGACAGAAACATCTTCTTGAGCAAGCACCCAGATTAACCACAACTACCCCTTCCGCTCTGCTTACAAAGAACATGCTATACTTGCCTCCCGGGAAGATGGATCAATTAAGAGTTTTTCCATCTCTCCTCAAACAGAGATTACAAGTTCATAAAAACTGCTGTTAGGCACCTCTTAGACCTTTCTGCAACTTTCTCAAGACAGGCATCAAGAACAGAAGGCAGAAGTCCAGACGCAGTTGTATCACACACTTTGAGGAAAACATTTTTTCACTATACAAAAATAGGAGATTTCAGCAAGTCTCCATCTCTCAGAGATACTGCAGAAAATCGTTGCTGCACCTCACTTGTAAACAGGCATCAGACCAAAACACAGCTGTGCTTTGTCAGCAAAATACTGTCCTACTGTGTTTCCGCAGCAACACACAAACCACCCCACATTGACTGAAGGTCACTTAAACCTGTCAAGCTGATACAAATTTACAGTGGCGGGCATTCTTCAGCTATTTTTATTAGGTAGTTATTAGGCACTTTATCAGAAAGCATGAATAATGAAACAACTCTATTTCATATCAGTTCAGAAGAATTATTAAGAAAACAATAAATTCATGTAAACAGTTCTGGCTGTGACTGAAGACTGTGGATGGCAGCTTACTTACTTCAGATTGTATAACTCTTATCAAGAAAAATAAATGCTGTAGCGTCTTGGCGATGATGCCGAACTGACGACATCTCTCCAGAAAGGAATCTAAAGAAGGATCTATTCTCCTCTGCAGTTTGCTCCAGAAAAGCGTCAGTTCCCTGCAAAGAGTTGAAAGCAGAATGTAACAGCTGCAGATAGACACCATTTATCCACAGTCTACACACTTCAGCTTGGAGTTGACACCACAACAGTTCAAGTGTCATTAAAAACCAGCACACACTTCATCAGGTCTCTGTCTCTGAGAGAGGCTGAAGAGAACTGTCACTGTGCCTCACCAGATCAAACCACAGCACACGTCCCGTTGTTCAGTGGGGACAGACCCTGGCAGTGGGATTCACTGCGCTTAATGCGGGCATCTGGAGCTGCACAGACTTCCCTTCTAGACAAGAAAAGAAACCCCACACTTGCAGAGCCTTACATTTTCACACAAATTTTAAATAGGTAAGATGAATCAATGTAAAGCAGCCGCTTCTCTCCCATTAGGCAAGGAGCTGCGAGGTTGACACCAAACGATGTGACATCCCCCCGGTGCTTTTACAAGAACCACCCAACACGACAGGCGTGTGAGTGTTACCCAAGGGATGTGCAAGCCGAGGGCTTTGTCTCCTGTCTTTAGCAGGTACGGCTTTCCTGCTCAGCCCATCTCAGCACAGAGCTGTTCCGTTAAGCAATTTATTATCACCAAGGCAACACAGCCGCTGAATGACACGGTCTCTCACTTTCTGTTGCTTTGCCATCGCGATGAGCGCCAGAGAAACAGAAAAGCAGCAGATTGACAGGATCAGCATCTTTTGTATCACATGGAAGAAGTTTTTATTCTGTTCCTTTAGTAGAGCAAACTTCACCTTTGCTGACTTAACCACTCTGTGCATCATATTTTTTATATATACACACACATACATATACACACACACACACAAATCCCTAGATGTAAGGTTAGTCATAGCCTCTAGGACCAAAATCAAGAAAATGTGCTCAGGGAAACTTCACACTGCTTATTGGCAAGGTTTTCCAATTATTGCAATCCTACTCTTGAACTCTACGCCAAGCGAAAGAGAAGGTATCTGACCTGAGATACATTTATTGCCCAAAAATGGACAATATTTAGTGGTAACAGTTTTGTTTGGTTGGGTTTTTTTATTTGTTTGAAGGCCTACAAATGCACTTAGCAGCCCTCCATAGCCAGAAGAGACAGCTGTGAAGCTAGATAGCCCCACAAGAAACCAATATAAAACTGGTATAATTCAAGGTGTTTTCATTTTAAATCCTAAAACAGAACTGGAGAGAAAAAAAGAGGTAGGCACTAAGAACATCAGCAACTTTTTATACTACGCTTTAGCCCCAAGAAGCTGACAAAATATAAAATTTAACTGAACATCAGATGACTAACATGAAAAAAATCATACGAAGGGAAGCTTACAGAAGGAAGGCACGGAATGTATTTATCTCTATCTCTGCATCTATCTATGGATAAAAGCTCAGCGTCACCACGACAGAAACAAAGCAAACTTGAAAAATAGTTTATCAAGACATCAGTAATTTTGTACATTTGTTCAGTGTATCTACACAGCTGGGAGCTGGAGAGCAGTGAGAAAAGGGCTCCACTCGGAATAATCCATTATTTCCAACAGTTTTTGGCAGAAGAAGAAGTTCTCAGTGTTTGCCCTGTTCCCTTTTTCATCCCATTCTTTCTGCAAAGCTAAAGTACATTGTTGGAACAGGTCCTCAAGGAGGGTGATGTGGAAGTGTTTCTCAGATAATCTTCACACGTATGGAAAGGCAAGAAAGGACAACCCTCAGTACTGGGCAATTTTCAATCTCAACATTTGCTGTGAGGCAGGGTAGAGAACAGAAAGAACTCCAGACAGATATGGAACAATACTTAACAAAACAAAAAAAACCCAAAACACACAAACCCAAGAAAACCCTCAAACTTACTAGCATATCAGACCGGAGAGAAGCTTTTTGAAGCTGTGCTTAGATACAGTTCATACCTACACCACTTGTGTCAATGCCAAGGATGACATTATCTTATGGACTGACGAAATGCAATCAGCCGGCTCAGAACCGCTGCCCAGAGCAGCACTGCTGCTCAGGTAAAGTTCCCAACACAGCACACACCTCCAGTCTTCAAAGTAGAATCACACATAATTGTATGATTAACAGCAACAATTATTGCAAAATCTTCCAATTTTAGTGAGAAATATTTAGTGAGCAATCTATGTTTGCTTTAATCTTCAGCTGTGAAATGAAGCTTCCCACCAAGAGCATGAATTCACACACATATATGCTTTACTTGTCTTGGAGGTATAAACTTGAGGCTACAGGATGAGCTGAGCTAAACTGATGAAATTGCTTAATCTCTCCCAATATACAAGAATAGTAACAGAGGTTTTATGCTGGGCTGAAGACTTCACACTGTGCCATCAGGCAGGTGCTAGAGCAGTAAAGACAGGAGGGAAGGGAGGCAAATTTTCCCTTTCTAGACAGAATGATGTTACAGCTGAACAGATTTAACAGCTTCCAGAAGCACCAGCACTTCTTCACCGCTGCTTCTCTGAGCACATGGTAAACTAATCAAGCATTCGATGGTCAGAGGGGCTCAGAGCCAGAACAACAGCTGAGGCAGACTTGCGCAGCTAGCATCACAGTATGTCAAGAATTTATCTTCCGCTTTTTGGCAGCGGTAAATTGTTAGGACTGGCTCAAGTAAGAGTGGGGTACCAAAGCTCCATCTTCATCCACGATGTAAGACGCTCATCCACCCTAATGGAGTCTCAGAAGCATCCTCACTTTCACCTGCTGATCACAGCTGTCAACAGGTCTTCTCCTTTGTCTAAACCAGAATACTTTCAATGTGGATCACTAAAGCAAGATACAGAGCAAAATAATGGGAGCAGGTGGCTGGTGGAAAGCAGGATTGCACTGGACAACACTGCTTGCTTACCAGGGGCTAGCAGAAAACATTTCATCAATGTACTGCTACTCTAAAAATCAGGAGGGACATGATCCAGAAAATTCTGCAGGAAATCATTTTATTTAAGGATCCTACAGAGGAGCAGAACTTTTCCTAGTAGATCTGTTAAGGCTTGTCTGTTGGACCAAACCCATAACAGCACANACACAGCTTGGTGTCATCGGTAGACTTGCTGAGGGTGCACTCCATCCCACTGTCCATGTCTCCCACAAAGATGTTAAACACACTGGTCCCAGTACTGACCCCTGAGGAACAGCACTCGTCACTGGTCTCTACTTCGTCATGCTTCAACTGAACTCAATTTACTAATTCAGAGAAAGCAACATTACCTTACCCCTTTTCCAGGGTACTGATGCCCTGCAATCATTTCAGGGATCACAACAGTTTTTCTGGAGCACAGGCCTCCTCATTTTTGTGAGCTATAATACACATTACAGATATAGTGGATAATCTTCCAAATTAAAACTCTCTTGTCCTATCAGGCACCTGAATTGATCTACCTTGTGGCTAAATAATCACTGGATCTGCATCTGCCACAAGGAAACTAGGTGGAGGACAGTAAAAAAGGCAAATCCATCAAACAGCAGTTCACCATTAGACCAGCACAGCATCCTCATTTTCAAGCAACAGTACTCTTCAAACAGAGGTACAGCCTCAAAGTGAGAAAGTAATCTGATTGTCAACAAGTATTATACCAGTGTCACAAGCCAGGAGGCCATCGGAAGGTGAACTTCTTCAGTCTGGGCTCCAGCATCCTGGAAGCTTTGTTCTCCAGTGGGTACAAACCACATCGGTTGTGTGCAATTCTGTTGTACGAGGAGTGCTCTGTACAGTACAAAAATCTGAATGTATACACCTCTACAAAGTCAGTGCTAGACAGCAGACTTCATTCTGCTGCCTTGTCCCTGGGGTAAGGCAGCCGGAACTTGAGGAGTTTCTCCAGACAGCAGCAGAGGGGCATGCATGGACACAGCAGCAGAGCTTGAACCAGCACCTTTCATCTGAACAACCACTGACAGCAGCGTAGACATAGTGACACGACACAAACCTGCCAACACCTTCTGTTAAGTAGGAACATATTTGTGTTGCTAGACTGTAATAACATCTGTGTCTTCAAGCCTTCACTGCTTGTCACCTAGGTTAGCCTCAAAGCTGATGTGGAAGTAACTACTCACCTTACGGCTGCACAATGCTTTGTGTAGACTCAGCCTTAGTCAGACCCCACCACGGGCCAGACTGGCATGGAAATGAGAAATCTAGGGCTCTAATTGATCTCACCTGACTCATCAGTCAAGAGAAAATGTAGGTTAGACAGAGTTACAGGACCTGAAAGTTTCATTCAAGTTCTAACTAGTTTCAGTTCAGACTCCATACTGCAAGCAACAAATCTACCCACAGTTGTTGTCACAACAAGAAGATGTGCTATTCTGAAACAGTAAATGCTACACATCACTGAAGTCTGTCATCCAGTCCCAGCAGCTTAAAAGCCTCAGCTACAAACGAAGTCCAACTCTCTTCATTTGCACCCTAGAGATACAGCTTCTGGATAAAACTGCTTAACAAGTCTCCTCGGACAAAAGCAAATAATTCAGTTCACCCTTAGCTGTTGTTGGGGTTTGTTTAAGTTTTTTGTTTGGTTTGCTTTGTTTTTTTCTTTAAATATAGATTATGGGATGGACTTCTGCCTCATATCTCTTTGGACATGACTCTAACCTAGTCTCTAATGACACATTTCAGTAGAGAAAAACTCTGGAACTCCCAAGTGTGGTGGACTCTCCCCTCATGAGTCTTCCACAAGTTCATTTCTCCCTACAAGGTACGATTTAGCTTGAAAAGATATTTCTGGCCTGAAACAGAAGCCATATCTAAATGCTTCTGGCCTTTTTGTACAGAAGATTGGACCGGGTTAAACTATCAACAATCCTGCTGACGCTTAAGTGCTACGAAAACTTTTCTTAATGGCTTAAAAATGTGCTGTGTGTAAGTGAACAATGCCGACCAAAATGAACAGCTGACCAAACCAAATTCCCCAAATATACTTCAGATGTCTGGTAATGTAAAGCTTTATCCACAAAATTACACATTTAGCCATGCCTTGAAAGCCAAAACTACAAACCCATTTTGTAAGGGGCAGAAAAGAGCTCCCCTGCTTTGGCTCTACCTGTCTGCCACCGCTGAAACAACAGATGCAAAAAGTTTTCTATCTCCAGACAGTTAAGAGGTCAGAGAAGTCTTACAGCCACAGTTTGGGCAAGATCCAGTACTACAATCCTCAGTTACAGGAATTACAAAAATATAAAAAGGCTCTTAGGCTGTAGGGGGGCAAGGAGGAGTTAAAAGGTGCTGCCTCTGCATATTCCTACTACATACATCTCTGGGGAAGAAGTGAAAAAAAGGCATCAAACTCTCATGGGTCTAAGTATTCAAGAGGGAAGAACTAAATGACAACATACTTTGTTGAACCACAAAGCTTAACAGGCTTGATATCAACCCAGACAGCACTGATCCAGCACTACCTACAGAGCTGCTATATTGTTGAAGCCTCACTGTTAATACCAACAATATGAGTGCTGTTTAATTTTTAAATGATTTAAACATTACTTTTGTCTAACTGCTCTAGTCTTGTAGCAATATGAGTCTTTATTTTAGTCACAAGGTATCTAGAAAGTACTTCAGTGTGATCAGTACTTCTCAAGATAAAGATATACCCACCTTCTCTACGTATTTTTGTACTGAAGCCAGTGAGAAACACTTAGGAGTGGCACTAATCCTCATTACTTACCAAGAGCAATACACATTTGCTGTTTGAAGCTGATGAGTAAGGTATGTTGTACAAAGAATAAACGCAGTGTTTTCTTGTCCCTCAGATTCCAGGTTACATATGATGTCCAATACTTCTTTGCAATCCACCTTTGCAATCTTAAAGAAATAAAATTGAAAGAAAAGACACTTTATTCTCATCATGTTACAAAAGAAATGCATGTCTACTGTATCAAAGGAAATGATCTTTCAAACACATGAACAAGACACTATGTCTGCTTTTCATACCCAGAGTTCATACCACACCTTTCAGCCTCAGAATGACACGAGACGCTCACACGTTAGTTCTGATCCCTTCTCAGCACTAGATCTCTTTGGGACCATCTTCCATTTTGGGCAGCAAAACACTTACATACAGGAAACAGTCTATCTACCAATTCCTATTCCTGCTCTGCACTTGTAGGCACCGCTGCGATGTCAAAATAACTATAGGTGAGAAACTCGCTTTACTAGACTTCAGGAAAATGCGAAGCTAGTCCTAATGCGAGTCACAGTTCCGCCCCGTCTGGCAGCTAAACACCCCAACAGCCGCTCGGTCATCCGCCCCCTCCCCTCCTCCTGGGGCTGGGGGAGGAAAAGGGGTAAAAGGAAAAGGACTCATGGGTTGAGATAAGAACACTTCAATAACTAAACTACAACAATATTGAAAATAATAATAATGATAATAATAATTTATACAAATGAGTGACACACGGTGACGCCGCTCACCACCCCGTGGCCAGGGCTCAGCCCCTTCCCAGCTAATGCTCCTGGAGCAGGGAGAGTCCTGAAACTGCAATCCCAGAACAGAGATAAGAGCCTGAGTGTCCGAGAGGCCGAGACGACCCTGAGAGAGAGGTGACCCAGAGGGAGAGGCTGACCTGGAACAAGAGCAAGCTCTCCCATCCAGAGCCTCCCCTCTCCCCTGGCCATGCTGTTCATGGGATGGAACAGACCATCGGCCAGTTTGGTCTCAGTCCTGAACCTGAGGTCGAATCCTGGGCTGGTCCCTGGGGCTGTGCTCCCTCCCAGCTCCTCCTGCCCCTGCAGACACGGGCACAGCAGAGAAGCTGGAAAGTCCTTGAGTGTCCTGGCAGCAGCTCTGCCCATCAGTGTGTGATCAGCTTCTCCTCAGCACAAACCCCAACAGCCTCACACCAGCTGCTGGGAGGAGAGGGAACTCTGTCCCAGCTGACACCAGGACATGTCTGACTAAAGGGAAGTTCAACATGATGAAATGTTAGTTTGGTCAGCAACCCATGAAGAACTGCTTAGGGTCGCCAAAAAGAAGTAAAAAACTGGGGAAAGGTAGTTCTGGCAGGGGGAGATCATGACCACCCACCCACAGACCAGTTACCCCAATGATACCCCCACTCAAAAGAAAGAACTAAGCATGTGTACGGATTTACACACTAGGCAAAGAGATTTTAACCAAGTATTTAATAAAGTAACAATGCATATGTATTAGAGGTTGAATATGTTAATGTTTTGTGTATAAATAACCATTAATCTGAAAGCTTGGCGTGCTTCCTTGGGACAGACACCCATCTCTGTACAGATATGGAATAAAAGGAAATACCTCCATGCTGTGTGTGGATGGGCTCTCTGCACACCAGGTGACAAACCCCAGTTTGGGGACAACACCATGGAAGTTCTGGAAAGCCTACTTAAATGTGGTACCTATCCATGTATCAAAACAGGCCATTAGCCTGATTATAAGCCAAGTATTTTAGACCACAAATGGTAATTAAGAAGTGCTTTTACTATTAAGACTATACTATTTTTAATACTTTTTTTTCCACTGGATCTGCTCCACTTCACAGAACAGGCTGTACTCAGGCAAAACCTACATTACTCAGCTGCTGCTACCATAAACCATTCAAATGTTAATCATGAGAAATAGTTCTATAGAAAGCACAAACAGAAGTTAAAATATACCAAACTAATTTTCACAGACATCTCATTCAGCAAGAAGAGCAGAAGCAGGTACATCACCCCCAGTTTTCCATACTCTGGGGTTCACTGAGCAATGTCATCAGTTCCTAGGGTTCACCGACTTTTGGTGTTCAACTTGAGATCCATGACCGAGCTTTTGCAAGACATTTTTAGAGCAATTCACACCCTGGAAGTGCTCACAGATGCCTCAGTTTTTCATTTGAAAAAGAGTAAAATGTAGCAGATTATTTTGGTTGTGGGTTTTGTCACTGACTCACCTCTAGCAAGAGAGAAACCTCAAGAACTGATTGAGGCTTTGCTTACTAAGGGGACAGACATCATTGCTCCTTGCGTGTCAGAGACAATAAGCACTTACAGTATCTGCAAATCAAGTGCCATGTCCATCAGGTTGGGCAAGACGAAAAAGTAAGCCCACACTAATGGGCACATGAAAGAATTCTGAAGGCTGCACAGGAGAAAACACAGTTGTTCCATCTTACAGATTAACAAAAAAAAAAAAAAAAGATACTGCTGCGCTTCATCTCCCTGCAACATCCCATCAGCAGTACCCTTCTGTTCTCACCCACCTTCGGTACTCACTGCACACAGGCTTGCTCATGCGGGAAGCCTAGCTGAATACACACCTGACAGCTGTGTAACTCCAGTCTTCTCACAGTATTTAACACCTTTCTCCACTCAGTTATTCCTATTCTTCACAGATTACAATTTTCTTCAGCACATTTTATAAAGTAAATGAGGAAAACAAAGCTAAGTGGCCCAAAATTGTCTCTGACAATTTCCACAATTACAGACTGCCATCTCCTCAACACTGCAGCAAACGTTTGTCAACAACGCAAGAGGCTGCCTGCAGGGGTTTGGCAGAAGCCTCATCTTCCAAGTCACAGTTTTTAGGAAAAAAACCAAAAAATTCTCAGTGCATGTAAATATGGGATATCTTTCTTACACAAATCTGAAGACGATGTAGCAGCCTACTCGTGATCTACTTGGTCAGGCATCGCTTCTCAGAGCCCACACTCAGTTTCCCTGTTCCATTAAAGGAGCAGTCACTGGACAATACTAACGCTGTTTTAAAAACTATGAACGTAAAACCTACTTACTAGGGTTTCTCAGGCTACAGAATGATAAAACCCACACGTTTAATATCCAGTCACTCCTCAGTCAGTCACACTGTAACCGGAGCTGGAGCTCCTGCTGTGCATTGGACCAGCACAAACATCAGCTCCAGCAAAGCCTGTGGTGCCTGGAGCAGCCAGCAGTCACACAGCCATCGGCTTCGCTCTCCTCACGTAGAAATGGGATTCTTTTTGGCCAAACTCACTCATATTCAAGGACGTTAACTACCGAGTAAGCAACAAGGCAATTTGTTTTAAAGTCCTGTTTATTTCAAACTTTGTCCATGACCCATCTCATTTCAGACCTTTGGTTTTTGTGGGGATTTTTTGTGGCTTTTTTTGTTTTGTTATTTTCTTTTTAAATAAGATTTAAAACCAAACACAGCTTGAAATCATCCAACAACATTAAGTAGTCATCGAAGTGACAAACCAGATACTTACTAAATGAAAGTGTCTTTACTAAGCCTGGAGCACTGACCAATGCTTCTGTTATTCTGTTAGAAACCCAACAGCTGAATGAAAGTTCAAAAACTACAGAATGAACAGTACTAAGATATTTTAAATTAGAATTGTTGAAAAATGCTGTCATCCTCCCCACATTCTGTTAACAAGAAGGACGCCAGTTTACTCCTCAAAGTTATTCCACTGACCATAGAATCATGCAAGATTCATCTTGTCTTTGTCTTCCATGTAATTTTAGTCTGAAGAAAAAGTTTTAAAATTACAAAGATATTTCATTTCTTATGTCATCATAAAAATTTCCTACCACTAACCTAAGTGTTCTACCAGTTTTTTAGTAAAAAGAGGCACACAGCCTGCTTAGGAAGGGATACTTTCCCTCTCTTTCAGGAGTTAGAGATACAACATGAACCGACCATGAGCAATTTAGTTTCAGCTCAGAGACTGTAAATTCCCCCTGGCTGAGCTGGGACAACATATTCAGGCAACTCTTTTGCAGCATATTACCTTATTTACATTAAATAATGCTACTACAGCGGCAAGAATTTTGGAGTTGCTGCCTCAAAATTTAATAAAATAACGTGTTTGATATCAAAAGTATTTCATTAAGCACTGATAGTTCGCAGGGCAAGGAAGACTTAGGTTAACTTCTTGTAATCTTCCAATCAAACTGGAAATTACAGACTGAAGAAAACACCTGGTTTAACTCGACAATGGAAACAAAACAATGCAGTACCTATGAATATTTTTGTTTATCATGAGTTTGCTTGCAACTTTCCTTTCCCAGTGTTTTAACAAACTTCATGTCCTTCCCTCTTGCTCTTTTAAGCATACAACCCAAGAACAATTCCTTATCCTGTAGGCAATGTCTGGAGAGGGCCTCCAAAAGATGACTGTTCTTAAGCTTCCCCATTGAATTTTTAATGAATGGGATTCAATTCAGATTTACTCAAATGCTTTACTCTCAGATTTTTGAATGGTCCTTCCCAAAGAAAGTCCAAACTAAAAAAACCCCTACTTTGAAGAGAACAGATGGCTAGATGGAGCTCAAATGCACAATCACACTGACATTCTACAGAGATGACCAGTTATGATTAAAACAATCAATCTGGCTTTAATTTTAACCTGTTGTTTAATTTAAAAACCCTGTTCTATTGCTACATGTAGCTGGCGCTTGCCTTGTAGAAAAAGCCATCTTAGATTATCAAACATTTAGGGCTCCATCCTTTTTCCAATAGTAAAGAGTGTTATTAACTACTTGTTAACTACTGTGGAGGAGAACCCTTTAATTACCGTTCTAATTGGCTCAATAAAATTGTCAAATTCAAGCCAAACACTGGAATCAGTAAGTGTCCTGGTTTTGGTTGGGCTAGAGCTAATTTTCTTTTTAGTAGGTAAAACAGCGTTGTGTTTTGGATCCAGTATGGGCTTTGGTATGAAAAGAATGCTGATAATATACAGATGTGTTTATTTCTTGCTAAGAAAACCATCTAACTTCCCATGTTTTGCTAGTGTGCAGGTGCACAAGAAACTGGGAGGGAGCAGAGCCAGACCAACAGATCCAAACTGGCCAGTGGGATATTCCATATCATACAATGTCATGCTCAGTATACAAATACTGCGTCAGCCAGGAAACGCTCTCTTCCAGGACTGCAGTTTCAGGATTCTTCTCTCCTCCAGGATTGCTAGCTAGGAACGGGCTAGGCCATGGTCAACGGGCGGTGAGTAGCTGCACTATGTATCACTTGTTTATATATTCTACTATTCTTATCATCATGATTATTTAAAAATGTATTTCATTTCAGTTATTAAATTGTTCTTATCTCAACCCATGAGTCTCCTTTACCTTTACGCCTCCAATTGTCTCCCCAGTGCCCTGGGACAGAGGAGGGTGAGTAAGCAGCTGCACGGTGTTCAGCCACTAACCAGGTTTAAACCACAACAATAAGCCAGACAGCAATTCTTCATTCTGTTACTTTCCAGGTTTCTCAAAGAGCAGCACGAGATTCTTGTGAACATATAATTACACAGTCATACTACTTGTTACACGTGTGCCTTAGAATCAATTCAAGGTACCAGAAACACAAGGGACAACTTTATATATAGTGTAGATATAGAGTTATAACCATATATACAACATAAATCACCCACACATACATGTATGTATGCACATACACATATACACACATGTATACATCTATGTTACTGCCTATAGATATAGATAGAAGTAGTTCACCAGCCTTAACTTTTAGGAGCTCAGCAATTTAACTTCCAAGCCTGACCTAGCCATTCCAATCACTTCCAGTTCCTGGAAAGGGATGACCATACATTGTCTAATCTTCCAAAGCAAATTAGCTTGGGGAGGATTGGAGATATCTGCACTCATATTACCATTTTTGTAACATTTACTTTAGTAGCTAAGCCCTTCTCCTCCATTTACCCCATTCTACTCTGAAATTCAAATTTCACTTAACACTCATTTCTTTTATTACAGTTAATTCCCTCTTCCCCTCGCTGGGTTTTCAGTCAGTGCCATCTCTCATTCTCCAACAGCTGCCATTCTTTGAGGTCTTCATCCTCCATCTTTATTCATCTCTTTTCCCTACTTGTCATTAGACCTGATAACTGTCTACCTGAGGAAGATGACAGGTAACATGAAGATCTAACACAATTCTTGCCTTCTGAAAACAAAGGTGTAAAGAAAAGTGTTTTTAAAAGTTTCAGATTTGAGCAATTCTGTAAAGAGTGCCAACTCCACAATACCTGTGACCAAGCATACTATAAACATTAAATGCAAATCCTCCTATCACCTGTTACTTACATCAGCTTTCTGGCACTGTAACACCACCGACTTCACACTTTTCAGTGAAGAATTTGCTGTACTCCTACAGTACAGCAAATTGAGGGGAGCGTGCTCAAACTGAAGGTACACCTATCCAATTATTTTCCAAAAGTAGTATTTTTAAATAATACTTTTTAAATAGCTTACACGTGTAACAAGAACACCGCAAACAAGACTGCCACTCACTCAGGAAATGCAAAAATCAGAGTTGCTTTTTTTTTTTTAATATGTGAAGCTTCCCTCAGTTTCAGAGGCTTACTCCAAATGTTCAGGTCCCACACTTAAAACACCACCAAACGCATCCAACTCTACCAAGAACAGCGAGACTGATACAATAACAGATGTGTGAGATCAACAGGCAACAGAGGCAAGCGTTGTACAGCTGCTGCTATGACTGCAATGTGTTAACACAAATCATGACTATGACTGCTACCTTAAGAGGACGACTAACTGCTAAAAATTAGTTCAGAGTTCTGGAGCAACAACTCTAAAGTGGTTTCTGTTTGTTTTGCTGGTCTGTTTTTTTTTGTTTGTTTGTTTCTGTGTGGGGTTTTTTTTTTTTTAATGTTTCTTTCGTAAGTCAGAAGACTAGAAGAGAAGGGACTGAGCCAGAAAAAAAAAGCTTTAAAATTATATTTTGCTTACAAGGGGAACTGAAGTTACAAGCTTTATTGTAAGCTTTCAAACACATCTAACCTCGAATGCATACTTATCTACACCCACAGTTAATACAAATGTTCTTTCCTACCGCAGTCTGTAATATTTCATTTATCTTTTGGAACTCTACTGCAACAGTTTCACTCTTCAGCTTCCGTTCTTAGTATTGCAGAAATAAATTCTGAAATGCTTGATAAATATACATTTTTAAAGGGACTATGGATTACTAACCTCCTTAATGGAGTCTTCGTTAGGCAGCATAGAACACACACATGTGATGTAGGCTTGGCGAAAAGATGAAACATTTGCAATTTCTGGAGAATCCACACACAATTTTGACAAGCACGTCGCTTGTGGGATGCAGTTTGACTTCATCAAATGTTTAATTCGCAACTGCAGAAAGGAAGGCCCTTCTCGTGTAATCAATTTATTAGCTAGGAAAAGAAAAAAGCTTTTGAGAATACACCCATTGACAGCTGACACAACTGAAACAGTCTCACTGCATTCACACGATTTTATTGCAAACTTGTATAAGTATGGTCAGCTTTCTTAGGAAACTCCAGGTGTGATAAAAAGTGACAGCAATAAATGGAATACTTTATCCTAAACAAATTCAAACCAACTGCATAGGGAGGGAATGCTGGGCTACAGAAAACAGACCCCCTCCCCATCCCCTCCAAAGATAGCATCCATTACCGCATGCCCCAGCAGTGGCTAAAGGACACTGCTCAGACCACACGCTACTTTGAACAAGATACCAGTAGTTCAGCTGAGCTTCAGAGTCTTCAGCTTTTAACTGTAGGTTCGTGTTCCAATGAACAAAAAAAAGTATTTCAAACAAAGCATTACATACTTTTCAACCAGAAATTTTTCCACTCAAGTTGTTAAAACCCCACATAATGCCAAAATGTACAAGATGAAGTTGAGGGCGAAAGTGTTATCTTAGTGATACTTTGGGAGAATTGTGTTTAAAACATACTAGGCTTATGCTCTAGGTCAATCAAATACAACTAAACATTATGAGATTTTATGAAACTAATTCAATAGTAAAAGCGTAACATCAGATTATTTTTGTAAGTAGTTAGAAAAACTTACTTCATCTGATCACAAACCTCGCAGATTTAGTTTGATTCCCTTCCCAGCTACTTAGCACAGAATCACAGAATATCTCCAGGTGGAAGGGACCCCTAAGGATCACCAAGTCCAACTCGCTGCTCCTCACCAGCCCACCTAAGGGCTGTGTGACTAAGACCATCATCCAGATGCTCCTTGAGCTCTGACAGGCTTGATGCCGTGACCGCTTTCCCAGGGAGCCTATTCCAGTGACCAACCACCCTCTCAGTGAAGGGCTTTTTCCTGACGTCCAATCTGAACTTCCCGAGGTAGCTTCATTCCATTTCCTCGTGTCCTACCACTGGTCACTATGGAGAGGAGATCAGCACGTCTCCTGCTGCTGCTCCCCGTGAGGAAGGTGAAGACTGCGATGAGGTCATCACTCGGCTGCTCCTCATAAGTCTTGCCCTCGAGACCTTTCACCATCTTGGCCCCCCTCCTCTGGACACACTCTAATAGTCTGATGTCCTCCTTCTATTGCGGTGCCCAAAAAACTGCACCCAGAGCTTGAGGTGGGGCCGCACCAGTGCAGTCTAGAGTGGGACAATCACCTCCCTCGACCACCGGCTGGCGATGCTGTGCTTGGTGCACCCCGGGACACAGTTGGCCCTTTTGGCTGCCGGGGCAGACTGTTGACTCCTATTTAACTTGCCATCCACCCAAACCCCCAAGACCTCTTTCTGCAGGGCAGTGCTCCAGCCTTTCATCCCTCAATATGTACATATAACCAGGACAATCCCATCCCAAGTGGAGAATTTGGCACTTGCACTTGTTAAATTTCATACAGTTGGTGAGGGCCGAGTTCTCTGTCTGCCCAGATTTCTCTGAAGGGCCCCTACCCTTGAGGGAGTCCAAAGCTGCGCCTCATTCGGTATCATTGGCAAACTTACTTAATGTACACTATTCCTGCATCCAGATAATTTAAAAAAATATTAAAGAGCACTGGCCCTAAAACTGAGCCCCAGGGAACCTCACTGGTGACTGGCCACCAGCCTGATGTAACTGCATTTATCACAACTCCTTGAGCCCAACATATCATGGACTTGTCTAGAATTTTATCCAGAGAGATACTGGGAGAGACAGCATCAAAAGCTTTGCTGAAGCACATGTACTTTGCCTTAGCTGACAAAACAGTATGCTTCTAGACAGCTGTGGCACTATTTCCAGCTTGACAAAAACACCTACAGAAAGGTTTGATACTAGTTCACAGATCTCTACATATTTTAAAAGACCTTTGAGAATCAGGAAAGGTGAGTCAATATACTCTTCTACTGCATGCAATAACACATATCAACCAAGGAACAAACTGTCTGATGATCTGTAGAAGACATTATGGAAATGTCCAAGACGTTCTGACAAAATGCATATTAGAAACAGCGTTCTGCAGCAGCTGTAGTCAACCAGCTGCCTGTAAAACCTGCAAGAGACTCCGGATTAGTCAAAAAAGAAAGTTTGCTTTAGAATAACAACTTATTGTAAGAGCCATTCCATAAAGATATTCATTATGATAGCATCTTCTTATTCCTATGGGAAACGGGTAGCTAAGAAACCAATAGCATACACATTTCTGAAAGAGAGTGTTGTACCTAACACAAAACAAGAAAATTCTCGTGCTTTCTGCACTTAAATTATTGTCCCAACAGGAAAAAAAAACATGTTCTAACAGACACTATGCTAGTTGGCAGAAGGCTTGCCATGTGCACGCCCAAACAGAAAACTCTTTTCAGGGGCCAAATATATACCACATATTTGCAGTGAGACTTACTAATATTCTGCAGAAGTTTGCTTAGTGGCCCATTAAAGGTCATCATAAGATTCAAGTCTATAGTACTGGTTTCCATTTTTCACAGGAAAAACTACTGAGCAGTAAACTCTTGACATAGCTGACACTGACACTTCGCATTAAAGTAATTTCAATGGAGAAGGTAAAAAAATCTGGCTCACCAAGAGCTAGTCTGCAGTCAGATATCCAGTTGCTAGGAAACAAGCCCCCTCTCTTTCATAAAAATTGCATCTGTTTGACATCATGCTTGAAAATCTACCAAGGAAAACTAACAGTGCTCCAATATTCATCCTCTTTGATGTCAGAGACTGCTATCGCAACACGGGGGCCAAGAGATCACTTCAGGAAGCACTCGAAGGCGGCTTGCCTACTCAACACTGGAGCAAAGTCATCTACCCAGGTGAAGCAGGGTATTCACGGGCATGTCAGGGATGGTTTCTAGTGCTGGCGTGGTTTATAAAGCCACAGGGATAGTTTTTGTTAAACAGCTGGAGGGCTGAGGCAGGGATAGGGAGGGTTTCACTCCCCACTTAGGGTCACAGGCAAGAAACCAACACGATTTGGGAAGAATCAAAAAACCAAATTAAATTTATTAACTATTTACAACAAGAAGCAAGATACTGAGAGAGAGAAACTACATTTGAACCCTGAACAGTCACTTACAGGGGCCACCACTGCAGCCCCTCCTTTGCTGGCAGCAGAGCTGGAGTCCAGGGAAACCTTCAGCAGCCGTGACTGTGGCCCCTCCCTGCTGCCGGACACCCCCCCACCCCAAAACCACAACAAGTGCCCACAAGCGTTCAGAGGAGTTCTATCGTCCTTGTTTCTATAGCTCTTAGCTCACAGAATACAGATTTTTAGGTCCATGAGAAAAAAAATAAATACCAGGAAAAAAAGAAGATATTCTGTTTACCTGCTCTAAGAATAATTTAGATTCCTCTAAATTATACACACACTTCACAATTGCTCAAATTGCTCAAATGAAGTTTTTCCTGACATGTCAGAGCCAGCTAGGCAAGCCATGGGAAGTGTTTTAAGAGTACCTGCAGTCAGCCAGACAAACTCCATGTTTTCAGGCTCACAGTCACACCTGCAAGCACAGCCGAGAGAAACCTGCCGATGACATTCAGGCAGGGGACTGACAGCTGGTATGAACAAGAGGGTCTCAACTTGCTGCAATCTTCCGGAGTGGCTAGAATGCACGTGCACCCCCCACTGCCCTCAGGGTGGAGGGTCCGTGCCCCTGGGCCCATTCCTCCACACCTGAGTGTGTGTGTGTTGCTGAACTCTGCAAAGGAGGCAAATGGCAAACTGAGCTCCCCGGCCATGCAGATGCAAGCGATGAAGGTAGGAGCAAAAGTCAGATATCTGACCAGTGATTTATTTTTATCTCAGCACTTAGTTTTTCTCTGAAGTGTCTACTCTGTTTCAGGCAGGATGCTGGAAATCTCCCTTTCCCTGAAAGGGGAACAAAACCTGCTTATTTCTCAGAACAGTTGTTTTCCCCTAGTACTCAATCCTAAATCTGATATGTGTCCAAACACGTCCATGAACAGATTTTCTTCTTCCTTCTCTTCCTAGGCCTCCTGTTCTGTTCTGGTGTTCTACCAAGCATCTCAGAAATAAACCAGCTTGCTATAAAAATCAGTACAAAAGGCACCTTGCAACCTTCCCCGCTCCAAACCCTTCCGAGCGGTACGGGGCAGTGCAGTTTCACGCTCCACACATATCAAAACAGGTCTCTTATCCCAACACCAAAGAGTAAGTTCAAGAGATTCATGTCTCACCCAAAAGACTTGCAGTATAAAAGGACTTTAAGTTATACAACAATATTGCGAATACAGCCTTTAGAAAGCAGGGATGGCACTAAGGCATGAAAAGACTGCATTCTCTATGTGAAATGTTCAAAGGAACAGTGTCTTGGGTGAGCATTTCCCCTGAAAGCACCTCTGGAAGAGGACAGCAAAGTGCAGTAAAGCATGTGAGGTATGCAGAAATGACACGGAGGTCTGTGCATTTTATAACAGCAGTGTGGTGGAGAGTTCTCCCAGCTTTCCTACAAATCAGCTCATGTCAATGGAGACCAAGATGATAGTATTCAACTGCTGCACACAGCAAGAAGCTCACCCTAACCTCTTTGTTCTTCTGGAACGACACTATTTGTTACGAAAGAAAAAGAAAAAAAGAAAATTGCTAGCTTGCTTGGGCCTAGAAGAACGTCAGAGATCAAGACTGCTGAACAGCACGTTATGTTCACTTTGGGATGCTCATATCACTTGGTCATTTAAAAGGCATAAGCAGCAATGATTTTTTTGCAGTCCTTTCCTCAAGGAAATATTCATGCCCAAAACAACCACCTCGAGCCAGCTGACAGTATAAAACACCAACAACTGCCCTGGACACACGGCAGTTTAACTTATTAACAGCCACAGAAGCTGTTAGACAGAACCTAAGCTGCTCTGAAACTTTTGCTGGAACAAATTTGGTAGGCTCTATCTACAGTTGATGGCCAGTGCATTAAGAAAAAAAAATAAAAATTAAGAACTCTAATCAAGAGAGACAGCATGTCACACTGTCTGGATCTTCAAGTAAGTGTCTGACGATCTTTACCATGAACCACCAGTTCACAAAGCAAAGCTCCAGCTGGGCACGTTGAGCTGCTCTCACATCTGCCTCACCAGTGGCCCCCAACAGCAAGAACAAGGAATGCTTTTTAGACACACACCACAAAAAGCACAAAATACAAGCTATTCAAAGAAACTAAGTTTGAGATGGCTGAAATAGCATCCATTTACAACAACACTTAAGAAGATACTCTGGGAAACTCGTACTGAAGGACAAAACGGCAACTTGACTACAACAACTGAAACCCCATCGTGCTAGAGCTCTTTCTGCAGCCCCTCCGTAACAGGTAGAAAGCACATTTTCATTCCTACTATTGCTATCAAATGGAGCCTGGTAGTCAGAAAAGAACTTCACAAAGATCAAAGAAATGACAAAAGTAAAAGAAGGAAGACAACAGTGGTAACTTCTTATCTCCTATTAGAGCAACAAGCTCTTACTTGATACGATTCTGAAGGTAAAAAAGGATTAAATTAATCCAGTAAACATCTAAAGACAGTTGCTTAATTTCAGCTCCATGTCCCTACACAAGGCCAAAAGAGTAATTCCAGCCACGCAGACAGACTTTCTGCAAGCCAAATGATATTACAACACCATCTGACTTTCTGTCACTGAGAAAAGGAAGGACTGAACAAAGAAACGGAAGGAAAACACAACCAACAAGATTTTACTAATTACATTGTATGTACATGCATTTACACTGTGATACAGCTTCACAGATCAGCTGGTATTTCAGCAATAACTTCTCTCAGTACTGACTTACACTTCTTTGATGATGTCAAGAACATAAACCAGTTCCATAGCAGCACAATTTAGGAGTCAAAAGATTTTCCTCACCATAATTTGCTGGTACAGAGAGTAAGGTTTTTTTTTTTTTAGTTTTCATTTTGCCTTGCACCAGAGTGCAAGGTATACAAATCCAGCACATTCATTTTGCCTTCTGAGAAAGGAGGAAACTCCACGTATGCCCTCAACCTACTTCTCTCTTCCTGTAACATTTTAAAGTTTTATGACTCAGTGACTCATGATGTGCATTATTTTTACTTAACTGAAATACTGTTGAATAGCTGTCAAAAATTACAGAAGACTGAATCCTATGCCCTACGTTGTCTTTCCCAGCCTTACGTTCTCTCCTACAATCCCCGGCAAATCTTCAATACCTGTTCAACACGCCCTTAGTCTCCCAAGAGGCTAACAAGAACAGAACCAACCAAATAAAAAACCTTCCACCCTCTAACGTTAGGGCACAACATTATTTAACTACTGAACCATTATTTTATAGTATTTGTAGCTATTAAATATCCTCATTCCCCCTCTTGCTATCTTCCCATTTCCATTACTAATAATGCTCCTACTGTGATCTACCACTCTCACAGTATTTGCTGCAAACCAGAACAGCAGGACCAGGAGAGCACGTCTTTCCACACGTTGACAGATGTCACGCGAGCTCTACCAGTACCAACTGTTCCTTGCATTGTCAGTGGAAAGCACTCAACCAATATCTAAAACATCTTGTCTGGTCCTAAGATGAGACATTCAGATAGCTTGGAAAGCTCGCAGAAAGATGTTTTAGATACACCTAAGCCGCTATGTTGCGTTTCAACAGGTCACGAGGATGACACTTTTCTCAGTTTATCTGCTCTTTGATACCCTGAGGACAAGCAAAAAAACAAACCAAAATTTCCAAGACTGCTGAAAAAGCAAGACACTCAGGAAAAAGCAACATTTTAGGCAGATACTTGACCTCTTAGAACTGTGTTTATTTAAAATATCTAACTCTTTGCCTCATGATTTACTTGAGAAACTTTCCTTCAACAGACTGGTCTGACAAGGGACTCCAATGGCACGTTCAGACCGTTTAAGCATACCTGTGGACTAATCCAGACTACACGAGAATGCACTTATCCAGTTACAAAATTTCCAGAAGAGATCCAGTGAAAGTCCTGTTGCCTCTACTTACATCACATGAAAGAAACACCAGTGAGGACAACTCTTCTGGTCATGTACCCAGATCTAGCTAAACAGACAAATATGTACTAAAAAAAAATCAATAGTTTCAACGTTGCCGAGTGATGTCAGAAATAGGAGCCTACACTCAGCCCAATTCAGCATGGTCAGAGACGTGTCAATCAGTTTGCAGCAGAAACTTCAACCCAAATTAAAAGCCAAATGACCGAACAAACTAGTTCTATCCTATTACTGCTGAACTCAAGAGATAGGCTGAACCATGCCAAGGTCCTCCTGCACAGGGATGAAGATGCATAGCAGCCTGTAGTAATATAGCCATTGATAAAGCCAGACACATGGCTTAAGAAGCAAATTAATCTATAGTGGAGTCCACACAGGTACACACGAGGAAATCGCTCCTATTGGAATTCACACTAGTCTTCCAGAACTGCTCTTGGCTTGCCACAAGTAAAGGGAGTCTGCAAAGGTAGCTAACCATCAGCCCTCACTGCTACACCAAGTAAGGGATTCTTCAATAGCTGAAGACTTTCAGTAATACGGAGCAATTTTGAAATGCAAGTCCTTTTGAGGAGGTCTAAGAGCAGCAACCAGCAACTATCCAGCAGCAACTGGATCTAGATAGCCTAACACCACTATAAATGAAAGATTCCAAGAGGATGTTAGCATGGAATGCAATTCTTCTCAAGACATGTCGGAAATGGGATTAAATTATGCTTGGAGTTCAAATGTTTCTGCTGTACTACTGAATACCTGAAGCAAAGGCTAGCAAAGACTGCAGCCCACCCTTGGCTACCTTTTTTTAATACTTTCTAGAGCAGGGAACCAACATATCCTCTCAATAACCTTAACGTGTTTATCATTTATTGGATTAAGAAGTACTAACTTACACAACTCAAAGAGAGGCTCCCCAAAGCTAGAAAGGAGGATTGTGCTACAGAAAAACGCTTGACTTAAAATCCCTTTTTGTACTTCTTTAATTTTTAAGAGAATATTTTAAGCTCTTCTTCCCCTTTGTATTATTTTTAGCTCTAGTTTACCACTGAGGTAAACTGTGGTCGTGTGTACTGTTAATGGAACAGTTAAAAGAAGTAGCTGCAAGTACTTAACAGTACCACTAATAGATATGAAAAAATTTCAGTGAGTAAAAGAAGGCAGTTTAAGAGAAAGCATTCAAAAACCATATAAAGTGAAGCTAAAAACTCCTTCTTCTCACCTCTCAACATTATCTTACTCAAGATCTGATTTCCATAGTCTAAACACAATGAGCTTCCCAGCCCAGAGCTGAATAAAAGGAAACCTCCACACTCATGTCGCCCCTCCACATGTATCTTTTATGCCTCTTAAAGATGTGGACATACACAACTCCTCCCTGTGAAGCATTCAGGAAAACATTTAAAAGCACAGAGTTATGAAGAACAAGCCACTTCGGGGAGCAAAATTTCACTATTTTTATGATTGAAAAATAAATAATTATTTTTAAAAACAGAGTTTTAAATATTGAAACCAACGGATAGTATAGCCCAAGCAGAGATGCACTAGCAACGACACGTCATTCAGAGTGACAGTGAGACAGTTTCATCATAAATATAATTTAGCAACATACCAATACTACTGCACACGCAATTTAAAGTACAACTCTCTTCCGACTTCAGGTCACTGGTTCCCCACCAGAACTGCATCAAGGAATTTCTTAATAACCACATATCATCTCTAAAATCACATTCTTACCTTCCTCAGTTTCTACTGGTTGCTGGGATAAAATTTTAAGAAGAACTGGATTTTTCCATACTCCTTCCCTTGTGATATCCACCAATATTTGGAGGTTGTTATTCCCAAATTCCAGTAAAGCATCATGTGAATCCTACAAAGTGTTAAAAAAAAGTCATTAAAAGTCTTTGCTAAAAATTAAATCAATGTAATTTTACATTATCTGTCCTAATATCTGACTATATTTAATAATTTCACACCATTCTAAGTCATTACTGTTTTGACATGTTTGCATTGGATTTTAACAGTACAACGTCCTTTCGCTTCTCTACTCTTACAGCAAAACTTCCCATTTTCAAAGTACTGAAAGTTAACTGACAGAGCTTAACTCCAAAAGCCTATTCTGCCGTTGTAACTCTTCTGCAATTCTTACGTTTTTGCATGTACATATAAACAAAATTACAGAAATTATTGTATAAAAGACAAAGGATGATTTTGTATTGAAGCAGTTAGTGCCATTTAAGAAACCAGAATGAAGACTAAATAGTTTTCAAAATTACTACACCTTCAGTAAAAATGCTGCTCACATCAGTCACAACACATCTTGAATTTAAGAATTAGTTTGATATGTGACAATGCCCCCTCGTTCTAGTGAGCTGTGTTTTATGTTGGCAGCATTTTTAACACTATTACTAACCTCAGGTTTGCTTTCAGTAGCCTCTGTTTTATCCTCTATATATCAAGAACAAATTCCATGTCCTGAATTATCAGAATTAAATGGGGCTAATGCTATGACCACTGGGAATACCAGAGTAACCAAAGAGACTTGTATCACAGGCTGTCAAAAGACAGGGATAAACTGCATTCCACAAGACGTGTTTTCCAAGTTCTGGAGTCACTTTCTATAGCCAAGTGAATCTCCTATGAAAATACCCAAGACTCTCCCATTGGCAGTAAAAGGCATCATCGCATTCAACGACTAGATACCCTCTAATAAAATAGATACTGATGTTTTGATATAATTATCTATTTACTTTCTAATACAGCAGCAAACTGCACTCCATAAATCTCTGCAAAAGAGAACTTGGATTTAACTCTTGGGCAAAGCATCTACCCACTAACGAGTAAAAGATTCATGATGAGAAAATTATATTCTTGCAGTGAAAGTTTCATTCACATTGATCCATAGCTCTCATAAGGAACAGTTTCACAAGTTTCTTAAAGGATCCCTCCCACATAACTACGAAACCATACCATCAGACGTGGTACTTAGTAAATCCAAAATTAAAGTAAGTATAGCCAACACAGGGTTGCTCCCTCCTCACTCCCCAATTACGTCTATCTGCTCCAAGTACATCACAGCGTACGTATACTGTATGGAATAAACTTGAGTATTACTTCACCGCTGAAGTCTGTATCCAATGGCAAGTTTATACAGATCCATTCATCCCCTGGAAAGTATGTCAGTCTCTAGATTAGGAAACTAAGAAACTCCTCTTCAAGGAGTCTGTGCATCTGCACAACTTTGGGGCATTCTTTCACTGAACTAAGAACACAGGCAAGTTTAGAAAATAATTCCTAGCAAGTACCAAGTGAAGACTGGTACATCTTGGTACAGCAACCAAAAGGGGACCACAAAAAGGTGCATGTACTCATTATAGCGGCCACCTTCCTGCTTGCTCATCAAACACGCAATGATTTGTGCAATTTCAGATGAGCAAGAAGACTGGGTGGTGTTCTGCAACACAGGTGTTAAGCCTCCATAGGAGATCTTGTTGTCACAAGAAGCAGAAGGAAGCCAAGGAAAAGTAAAGTATATTTCGTATGTTTCTGTGAAAGCTGATAAGAGAGCACAAAATATATTCCTGATTCCAGAAGGTGGCATATACTGTATTCCATAGCTAGGCTAATCTTCCTACGCTAGTCATGACATTAAAGTAATGGGATGTCTTGACTAACCTTTAAATAAACACCATTTCCATCTATAACCAGTCTTTAATATGGTAGGCAAGATGGGAAAGAAGGAAGAAAACAAAGCAAGTTATCAGTTGTCATTGTTAAAATCCTCTCTAAGCATTTGCCATCTTCAGCTGCTAATCCTTGCTCTACATTTGGCAAGGTTTGGTGCTTGACAGGGACCTGGATCTGGGATGTTGCAGAGAAGCTGCCAAGGCTTGTCCTCAAGACTACCACCACTTGGCTCTGAGGGGCCAAGCTGAAGGACAAGAGCATCCATCTGTTTTTCTTCACTTTGCTCAGGAGAATAAGACTGAAAGCAAAAGGAAGGCCAAGGAAAGTGTGAGAACAGCTCAAGAGGAGAGAGCATCAAGTAGCAGAGGACACTGAGGAGGCAAAGGTACTCAATAACTTTGCCCCAAGTGTTACTGTTAAGGTCTGCACTCTGGCCTTCCTGGTCCCGGGCAGGGAAGGGGCATGAAGGAGCACAACAGATGAGATGTTAAGACAATCATGTTAGCATCCATGGTACCAAACAGAATCCAAGGGTGTTGATGGAGATCACAGATGTCACTGCAAGACCAACACTAGCTCTGAAAGGTCACAGCCACTGGGGGAAGGTTCCTGGCGAGTGGAAGAAACCACCACGTCCATTTTCAAGACCAAGGGGAGGAGACTCTGGGGAACTACAGGCCAGGAGACCTGTTCCCAGAAAGACTATGGGGCAAACTCTGCTGGAAACCATGTCCAGGCACCTGAAGAAAAAAAGATGACTAGGAACAGTCAGGATTGCCAAGTACAAATCACATTTTATCAACCTGACTGCCTTCTGCAACGAGATGAAAGGCTACAGATCACATCAGAGTAGTCAGACTTAGCAAGGTTTCTGATCGTCTCCCACACTATCTATAAAACCAAACTGTTAAAATACCAAAAGTGAACAATAACACAGGTGGAAGGCCTGTGACCAATTGTACAAAAACCAACCAGCACCTGTCTCCTAGTATCACTTCTCAGGGGTCAACAATGAGCTGTTTTTTTAAAGATCTTTATTAACTGCCTGACTAACGGGGACAAAGCACATTCTCTGCCAGTCCACAGCTCATACAGGACTTGGAGAGCAGCTGATGCTGGAGGGCAGGGCTGCACTTCAGACATCCAACAGGCTGCAGAGCAGGGATTCTCTGAAGTTCAACACAGCAGAGGCAAAGTGCTGCTCCTGGCACAGCAGCAAGGGTCAGCAGAGGCTGCGGAGCAGCTGGCTGGGTGGCAGTTTGGCACAGCCAGTCTGTAGGGTCTGTAATTGCAGTGTAGGTCAGCAGTGAGCCCTACTGCAACCAAGGTAAACTGCATTGAACAGTTTCAAACAGCATAACCAGGAGGTTGGAGAAGTGCCGAGTCCCCTCTGGTACTTTTGAGACTCCACTGCAGTACAACGCCCAGTTTGTGGCTGTCCCAGACAACTCATTTGCTGTAGTGGAGCAAACCCGGCAAAGGCCATCACAGGGCCTATACAATCTTAGGGAGAGATGGGAAAGAGGGAAATTTTAGAACTGTCTTGATCTCCGCTATAGTCCCCAGCAGGTACTTGGAGCTGGACTCCTCTGTCTAGTGAGTGAGTCAAGAGAGGTCACACGAAGGGAAACTCTGTCAAGTGTGTGCAGGGGAAGTGTTATTAATGTTTCAACACCTTCACTTTGAAAGGACTACCCAAAGTCTGTGCGGTCTACATTCTTAGAGACACTTAAACTTGGTGGGGCAGGGCCCTAAACAACCTGATTCAAGTTAGCCCTCACTCTGAGTCAAGAGGCGTATCCAATAACTCGAGCTCTCCTCCAGCTCCATCTACCCCATTAATCTTCCACAACAGACACCTTCAGAGGGCAGCATATTCGATGCGCTTACTAGACATAGTGAAAGCAGACCTAGTGGGAGTCAGTGCTCCTGCCCTGTGCTAGTTCTCCAACTGAAAGAACAAAACCAAACTAACATCAGAAGAAAGAGAAAAAGCACACATCAAGAGCTCTTTCCAAGCACAGAACTACAGCGCAGACTTTCATGTTCTAAGTGGCACCAAAGCTAAAAGCCTCATAGCTGAATGCCATGATAACTTTAACCATCTCATCTTCCTTAGCAGTGCTCAAGACTTTCTGTAAATATTGCCCCAACGTGGATTTTATTTTTAGGTAACTGCTGTAACTCTTATCTCCTAGCATACATGCTAACCAAAATAAATTGTTAAAGACAAAGCTACTTCTAAAAAGGATTATAAAGAAAGTAAAACTAGCAAGCGAGCTATGGATGAGACTACCTTAAAATCAGATGACAGCAGTAGAAGAGTTGGTGCTAATTTGCAGATGCAAAGATAGCCAAGTATGATGCTTACAATGACTGATGCCTGGCCTTTAGCCTGAAATGTTACTCACAAGATCAAAAGAGGGGAAAAAAAAAAATAATTGGAGTGTCACTGCTGCACCCTGAAGAGGCAAGTGACTTTATATGTTCTTAACCAGAGCTTAAACTGTTCTTAACTAACAGCATTAAGAGACCAATACATGAGATACAACACACAAAGGTTTCAGTCTGTATTTGAACATTGTAAAACATCCCTTAAGCAATCCTTACCCTCACATAGCTCTTCCTACTCTTAAGTCTTTCCTTCCTGTGCAAGCTGCATCAGGAAACCAAATTCAGGAGAAAGAACCCCAGGGGAGGAAGAGGGGTTTTGTATTTTGCTTTTAAAGTGAAGCATGATCAGTTCCCCACTTTACAGACAGCTAAACCACATGCCAGCAGAATCAGGCAGGTGAATGACATACTTAATGCTTCAGTTAGCACTGCTGCCAAAAGATGCTCAAGTTATTCCCCAGGAGCAGCTTCAAAAATGTCAGTGGAAAACAACAAACTGATCTAAATTTACATCTATGAAGTACGCAACCACAGTCCAGAGTTTCCCTAAGCGGCAGGTATGATCATGGAGGAAGTCTATGGGTATTATTTTAGCCTCAAACTCAGGTGATTAAGAAAACAATTACAGGTGTGCAGGTAGAAGGGATACTGTATCTCACACACAACATAAATACAAGCCCATTTTGACAACCCCTATTTTTGACCTTTCTCAACTGCACGGTACCATGCATTAAGTTTTTTCAATACAACAGGTTGCCAGAGCATCCATTAGGCATTCCCCTCCCAGACACTAACATCACCGCTTTAACCGCTATCAGGCTCAAGTGTAGATCAAGTCACAGTCAAAGACTAAGTCCAAAAACCCACAAGCATTTAACTGCCTACAGCTTTGAACTTCACCTGGAAGACTGAACTCAGTGAGCTTTACTGAGTGACAGTGCTCTATGAAGGCATTCAGAACGTGTGTTTTGCCTTGGAAAGAGGTGGAACTGACCAACAAAGCCCTTTCAGTCAGTTTGTACCAAATAAAGGCAAGAAATGCCAAGTTCCTCACAGTTAGGACTTTTAAGAGGAGAAAGAACACCCCATCTTTTAAGCAGCATGTTTTCTTGAAGAAAAACAACAGTCGAATCAGAAGAGTTCTGGTAATCAGCCTACATTTCCTTTGAGGGTATCATTTATATGTTCAGCTTCTTCACAAAGAGTTTCAACAAAGCATCAATAATCAACAAAAATTTAACAATTTTACTTCAAGCCTTAGTGATTTATGCCATTTCCTGGCATAATTTGAGTAAAAGCAAATAAATTGGACATTCCCAGCTCTTACTCTTGAGAAATAGTTTAACAAACGTACGACAAAGAACCACCTCTTAAATTACCGGTGCTTTACTGTACGTAAATATACTGCAGTACTGCAAGAGACGTAACTTTAGGAAGCCATGGAGAGCCCTCAGCACATATCATATAGAGTGGTGTCACCTAAATATCTGTTCTAGCAACTCCAAGACATTTATCGATGAATACGATTAAACTACAAACAGGATTTTCAGCTCTGCACAGTTCTGAAAGGCAAAGAAAGGGAAACACCAAGTCCTGGGTGCATGAACTCACCCTATGACAGGACAGGGTTATTCCTATCCTGGCCTGAGCAAGCATTCACCAACCAACAAGTGCCAAAGATCACACAGGCGGATCTTGTAATGGCACATTACACTGGCTGAGATTTGCTGCCTCTTGAGTGACACTTATTCCAAGTCCCTCTGCTACTGAGTTGCCTGTTTCAAGAAGCTAGAAGCCACTGCCTGAGAGAAAGACAGAAGAGACCGCTTACCTCCTGCCACCACCAGAACAACACAGCTGACAAAAAAAGTTATGATGGAACTTGGACCAGTGTGAGGTAGCAGTACTGAAAAGACTGCTGTCCCCCAGCTTATGACATTCCGGGATCCATTCATCCAATGTAAACAATGTTTTCCCAACAGCAACTATTCCCTAATCCCAGGGGATTTAGGGCTCAGTACAGAGCTAGCAGAGCCCATTTCAGTTACGAGGATCATTCACATTCCAACACCTTTGTAATAGGGGCTGAAAGAAGAACTTTAGAACACAAGAAAGATAGGGCCTATTATACGAGTCAACTGGTTTGCTGAGTCAGCACTGTATTTGCAATTCAGGGTATCCATACTGAAATGCCAAATATGAAATTCCCTATGTAGCACAAGTAACTAACTACCAACAATACGCTCCACTTCTATTCTAGACACTTAGCTGAACCTTTCATTATTGGACCTACTGAAGAATGTAAGGCTAATATTAATGGAAATACTTACAAAAATCTACTACGAATACTACAAAAGTCTTTGAAGAAATGTAATGCAAAATTTAAGTATAAAGATCTCATTAAGTTAGGACACCACCATAAACAGGTCCTGAAGAGAGGGACACAAAGCATTTCATTCTAGATTAAGGCAGGAAAGGATAATATAGTAAGAACTTATGGATGAAGTTAAAGACAAAACACAATCTTTGCAACAGTTTACTGAAGATAGCAGGATTTTTCAGCCATGGCAATTCAAAGTGATCAGCAACTACCAGTGTCACAAGAGTTTTTGGTTTACGCTCACCCTCAATACACAACTTTTCCAAATAGAACATTCATACTCTTCACAAGGCTTGAAAGGAACCCTATTCTGCAATCCATATTCAATTCCCATGACAATACACCTCTACTCCCACTAAAACCATCTTTGAATGAACTGTTTTATCTTCCTCAACTGTCCAGATTACATCCATCCCCACAGTACTTACCCAGTGAGCTCCTCCCCTAGATTAATTGAGTTTACCTGTATCAAGGGCCCTGTTGTAATTCTGCCCCAACCCTTTCACTCATATTTTACAGCATTTCCCCACCTGTGTCCACATCCCTTTGCCTGCTGCCTCTGTACAAAACCCATGCTGGGACTCCCGCCATACAATCTCACATCCTACTTTCATTTCGCACAGGTGGCCTCTGGTCTTGCTTAGAGATAAGGAAAACTGGTCTCATGGAGGACTGCAGGGCATAACTACTGTTATTTAAGATGAAAGAACAAACAGGTTCAGACACCAGCTTTTGACAGCATTTTGTATCTAAGCTGGACATCAGTGATACTCCATTTTCAGCTTTAGAACAGTCCCTATACCTCACTGCTTTGAAATGCAAGCCCTTACCTTTCTCACTCCTGGGATGAAAATTTATTTGAAGTTTCACTGACTCTCACTACCTGTGCAGATTGTTATAGAGCAACAATTACTGCAGGCAGATCTGAAAGAAATACCTCTGTCCCACATTTGCTGCAACCACCATTACATCTGGAATCATACTCCTCATCAGCCACACTCACCCCTTTTCTCAGGAAAGGAACAAGCACATTCCCTTCTGTCTATCTCAGGCACATGCTGACAGATAAACCCGAGGTGCTCTGCTACTGGATTTTCCTGAAGACTGGCACATTAATGTAGTCACAGGCTTTAAACAACAAGTCCTCACATGAGAGCCCAGGAGTGATTCCTGTCTGAAGGTCTACATTGCCCTCTGTATGACTGCACACTCCTCTGTTACTCAGTTGTATTCCAGGGCAGGGTACAAATGTTCTCATTCTTGTATTTCTGCAGGTGTGCTACTTCAAGATCTCATTAGAAGCACTCGTTTGTAAAAGTCCACAAACCTCTTCAGCATCAGTTCAGAGTTGTACCATGTTTAATAGGCTTTGCCCAAATCTTTTATTATCTAAACTATGGGGAGCATTAGATGAGTGCTAAACTTCAATGCCACAGTTGCAAATCAGCACAAAAGCCTGGCAGCAGCATCTTGAATTTTCCCTTAGTTTTAGCAGTTGAGATGAGAGACCTGGGCTTGTGTCACCCTTCCACTCCTGGAATTTAATAGTTTCCTTCTAACATATTCAGCCTGAATAAAGTAATCTTGACCTAAAAACTTGTTCTCTATTAACAGAATTATCAAAGCTCGATCACTTGCTTCAGAAACACGTTTGCTACATCACAGAAATTATTCTCCTTGGCAACAAGAATTCTCCTTCCAGATTCCCCCAGTTAAAAGCCAGTAATTCTTAGGCTCCTTTATGCCTCTGCTATAATGGGAAAAACCCTGTAGATGTCCTTCCATACTCTGAAAATAAGATTAACATCTTGTTTCAGGTCTAGGCCACCTTAGTTACAAACTTATCATAGCCTTTTAGCAAACAGTAAGCTTAAGGCTTAGGGGAGACCTTATCACCATGTTCCAGTATCTAAAGGGTGTCTACAAAGAAGACGGAGACTCCCTTTTTACAGGGAGTCACACAGAAAAGACAAGAGGCATCTGGTACAAGTTACTCCTCTGGAGATTCCGACCGGACACGAGGAAGATCTTTCAAAACGAGAACAATCAGCCATTGCAATAATCTCCCCAGGGAAGTCATGGACCCCAACATTGGACGCTTTAAGATTCAGCTGGACAGGGTGCTGGGCCATCTTGTCTAGACTGTGCTTTTGCCAAGAAAGGTTGGACCAGATGATACTTGAGGTCCCTCTCAACCCGGTATCCTGTGATTCTACAATTCACTCTGGTTTATCCAATGATGACTGGATTAGTGAATTTAAGAGCTACCTTGGAAAGATTAAGTTTAAAATTCTTCCATCAGCCCTAACACAAAAGATGAACCTGTGGCTGACCACCCTTATTTGTGGCATCTCCATAAATGAATGGCTTGGGAGCACAGAACCAGCCTCTGCAACACCATGGCTGATAGCTACAGACTATGTGTAACAGATGGCACAGCTGGGTATTGTAGAAATAAACTGATATACCTTGAAACCTGGTTCTGGAGTGCTGCAATGTCCACCATGATCTTCCGTAGTCACAGGATCTACACACCAGCACTTAAAGGACAAATCCTTGACACCACTAAGACCATAGGATTTAAACTGTATCTGCTGCATTTCTTTCTACTGCCACACTCAACTATTTTTAGGGTTGCCATGATAGTAAGTATTCCATGGTATTTCAGGAAAAGAAGGTCTGTCCACACCTGAAATCACCAGTTACAGGCCACCTCAGTCCCTTCTACTACTATCAGGATTATAAAGCTCTACTAGTCTTTTTCTCACAGTTTAAAGTGCCAGGGTTATTCATCAACAGCCTACTGAAGAGTTTCCAGACCTCCAGTTTCTCTGCAGGTGAAGCAAGTCTGTCAGAAACCCTACACCTGCATCTTCAGCTCTACTGCAGCAGCTGCCAAGCCTCAAGGACTGAGGAAATCACAAGACCTTACACCCCTGTGACTAGGGATAAGGTCTGCACAAGGACAAGTGTTCTTTTCCTGCCAAAGTCTTCACTTCAGTAACTGATAACTGATATTAGCTTCCAGCTTCATTGGTCAGTTAAAGACAGAATGGGCAAGAGCAGCATCAGATCAGTCCATTAGAATAAATAAAGCAAGACTATCACTCCTGTCTTTCTGCTCCATAAGGAACACAAGTCCTTGCAGACAGTTAGGTACTACCTCCAGACTAAAACCTTGAAAATATTTCTTCCTCCTACGTAGCCTACCTTAGCCATCTTTGGTTTTTAGTCATCTTGAAAGTAATGCTTTAGAGCTGTTACATTTCTCCACCTCAGTCTTTCTCACACAAATCATTAGACACATCAAGCCTCCCTACTGTTCCCTTGCCGCTGTTGCCGTTGATTGTGTCGTTACAAACCTGCTGTTGGGCCTACAGCTGCCAGTAGTCTTGCAGTTGGTTTTTGCTGCTCATATATTCTTGCTGCCTAGATAACAGCAATGCACGACAGGTAGAATTCAGGGGAGAGGTAGAAGAGGAGCACAACAGCAGCCTTTTTTCTTAAAAAAAAAAAAGGTAAATTGGAAAAAAGAAATTCAGAACACTTACCTTTATGGACTGATGGAATCCCAACCACACCTCATGAGGCAATTCACTTTCAGGAATTGAAAGCAGTAACTCAAAACAACTCCTGGAAAAGTAAGAGGCAAGTAAGCAAGCTACCTGAACACATTCTGTTGATATGTTAAATAACATTTGTAGCACACGTTACTTAGCATTCAGATAAGAAATGACAGTAACGCTGAAACATGTTTGACTGCACAAATCAGTTAAAGGCCAGAAACAGACCCAGAATCGGGCATGAGTCACCATATGGAAAGAGTGCTCCTTTTTACTGGGCACGACCTCGCTAAGACAAGACTGCAGCGACTCTTACAATCCAAGACAGTCCGTCCAGCAGGGCTCAGGAATGCTGCATTACAGAATTACTGCTCTTTCACAAAGGAATCCTAATATCCATTCTGAATAAAACTCTTAACTGCAGCATGGTCTCTCTGCCTAGAGTGAGAATGAAAGCCATCTTTACCTAACTTAAAGTTTCAGTGCTGACATATGTAAGAAAACAAAACTAAAGAACAGCTTGACAGAAGACACATGCATCAGAACAGAAATGGACCTAGAGAACAGATCCTAACAGTATCATAAAAGCAACAGACTATGTCAAGAGGTGCACCAGCACAGAAATGGACCCACAGAATAGATTTCTAGAAACACTCAGTCTTTGAGAGCACTGGGGGCAGGGGAAGCATTCAAATACCTGTGGTGCCAGCTGCAACAAGCTCAAGAGCTTACTGAACAAAAAAACCCCACCCACGTCGATTTGCACATCAAAGATGTTCAGATTAAAGTCAAACAGATGTGATTGTAAAATTCCCAGTTCATCAGTTCAGGAAGCTGCTGTATTTGTGTAGCTCAGTTACCTACACAACAGAGGTGGAGAACATCCCCTTATTCCTTCATTAAGCCAAGCTCCTGCTTAAAAATAAGACACTAGTCACCCAGTCTTGATTTTACAAACAGAAAGGTCTGTTACATCCCATTTTCAACTGGGTCAATTACTAATGTCAGTATTTGAGTCAGACCCATTACAGTGGCATGTGAACTTCTGCTGTGTATGAGGTTTTCCAAATAAAAATTCACGAAAGTGGGAAGAGTTCAGAGAGTTTTAATATCTCTGGACTATCCAGCAAATCTGAGACCTATATATTCCACACAAGTTCAGGTTCCAAATACAGAAGGGAGGGAAAGCAAGACCTACTTGATATTCCCTCATTTAGACCATCAGGTCAATGCTATCCCTTTTCAGAAACAAAAAGGAAACAACCCTATGTATTTAGCACAACCATCTCATTTCAGGGAAAAGTCTTTGAAAAGAATCACTGTTTTCCAGGAGACAAAGCAACAGTAGGACTACTGCCTCTACCGTTCTCAAATAGGGGCTGTCTAACCTTGTACAGGACACATGGATCTCCTAAACTCCCAACTGCTGCACAGAACAACGTGATGTAATCAAACTAAAAATGTTAGCTACAACACTCTGTCCAGAGATTCACAGTATTTACAGACAGCAAAAACATTCTCAGAAATCATGCCAATATTAGGAAAGAAAGCTCGTCTAAGACTCCACATATAACCAAAGAATTGCTATAAGCTATACCTACATTGTCAGATAGTTCCAACTCACGCTATTTTTCCTTCAAAACCTCCACTCCCAAATATTAAATAGAAGAATGACAGGACAACACATTCAGTCTCACCATAGATAGAAGAGCTGAGCTTGGGAAAGGGAAAAAGGAAAAAACGACCATAAAGCAAACATGAGTTTCAAAACTGCTTAGTACCCCCCAAAAATTACTTTCCTTTCCCCTTTCCTCTTGACTTTCAATAAATACATTGAACCTGCAAAATGCTATGCCCAATCAGGTTTTAGCCAGATTCAGCAGTCATATACACGAAGAACATCAAATGGACAAGAACTGAATTAATGTCTGGCTATTCTTTTCACATTTCAGAAATCTGCCTTCACTGCCCAATCCTGTTCCTTTAAATTGAGATTTAAATCTCTAAGCACTTCTATTAGACAGCCAGGAAATACAACATGACTGTCATTCAGTAATTATTCACTTCATCAGGCACAGAATCTCAATCATTACGATGACCATGGAAAAGTGGGCAACAGGACTGCCAGATACTCCAGCTGTAATAGGTCTCATTAAAATAAAATAATCAAGACTTTCTTTTCCCTTGTACTCAAGCTTGGCATTACAAGCTAATTCACCAGTCCAGATGCTTAGACCATGGTGGCTGCAACTAGTCTATCAAAACGAACTTTACAAAGTAAAGTTCGGGTAACTATAGACCGGTCAGCCTCACCTCCATCCCTGGAAAAGTGATGGAACAACTTATTCTTGATGTTCTCTCTAGGCATATCAGGGATAAGAAGGTCATTAGAGACAGTCAACATGGCTTCACCAAGGGGAAGTCATGCTTGACCAA
>VZTO01000399.1:13446-23758 GCA_013400615.1 Syrrhaptes paradoxus | reverse complement strand
CAGTGAGGGTGACAGAGCACTGGAACAGGCTGCCCAGAGAGGTTGTGGAGTCTCCTTCTCTGGAGACATTCAAAACCCGCCTGGATGCGTTCCTGTGCGATCTGATTTAGGTGTTCCTGCTCCGGCAGGGGGATTGGACTAGATGATCTTTCAAGGTCCCTTCCAATCCCTAACATTCTGTGATTCTGTGATTCTGTGAAAGTCTCATAGCAGCTGAACTCTACTTTAATATAAGCCAAAAAAAACCCCCACCACCTAAACATCAACCCAAAACACCACAAACCCAACCAAAAAGTCACTAGGTATGTGTTCAATTTTCATGCACGTCATACAGAGACTTTTTTCATCAAATAAAACATTTGCAAACTTCATGGCCAATGTGCTTTTCAAAGCCTTTTGATGCACACCTCATTTTCAGACTTAAACTCAACCAATCCCATCTACTTTCACTCTTAATTCCTGGAAATACTTTTTCTACAATATTACTTTTTCACATATGATATTGGTTATATAAAATATCAGCTTTAAATAAAATGTCAAAGCAAGGTTTTACAAATCATTTTTCTGTACTTAACCCTTAAGGTGCTATTTGGACAGTGAAAAAAACAGAAACTAGGTATTCAAAGCATTGCGTACAGAGTGAGATGACAGTCTGTGAAGACAAGAGGGACAAATTTATGCCTTGAGTTATCTGTTGTGGTAACACAGGACTGAGCTGAACCAAAAATTCTTTTGTTGCAACTCCTTAAGACTTCCTTGGGATCCCAACACCAAGCACTCTAGTTGGAAATCACTCCATCAGAAATATGGAGCTCCAGGTGTACAGGCACCGTGTAAAACAACTTAAAGAACAACTGTAAAAGTAATATCAAGGATATTCCAATAACAACTTCCGTGTCAAAAAAAAAATAAATTAGAATTGTAAGTCAACTGCCCAAGTTTTTTTGTTGTAAGAATTGACTCAAACACACAGCTGCATAAAGAGTAGGCAACCTTCCCTACTGGCAAGGGGGAGGAGTGGCTCTTCAGCTTAATTCTTCCCTTTGGTCCTTACTATACAATACTGCAAAGCACACCTCTATCCCTGAAAGCCCATTTCCTTTTTATTGTAATGCAACTAAACGGAATTTAGGTATGGTGGCTAAGGGATCACTTCAGGAAGTCAAGCCTTTCTACACCACTCTACCAGGACCATCACAACACCTACCTACACAAACCTCAGTTCCAAACTTTAATCACCATGTTGGCAGATAGCCTGTAATGGGTACTTGATACTTCTATTATTAATCTCAAACATCCGACTTCAAAATATCTTTTAGGAGAAGGTCTCCTAGATTTGAATTTCTTTATTTTTGGGAGGAATAACTCTAGGCAAAAACCACCATATTATTTGCATACAGTTACTCTGTAATCACTTTTAACTCATTCACTACTACTTTAAGGCAGAAATTTTTAAAAGTGATTTTCCAAAGCTTCTAGAATTGTGTTCATCTTTAGATAGTATCTGAAAATTTTTCTTATCCTAAGCTTCTTAGAGTTAGAAAGATGACCAAGTATACATGGGATGATCAGCAGGAACAGTTCACCTGTTGCCAGGAATTATCCTGCATTTGTTAAGAACTGAGTTAGCGGGAAATCCAAGTTAGTGAATCAAATTACAACAGTTTATTAGGTTGAGAAATGCTTTCTTAGATGGACAAAGCAGCAAACCATCCCACATGCCTCCTCCAAGGTGTTACAAGAGCAAGCACGCTCTTCCTGGAAGCAACGTGTGTTAGACTTGGTAGGTACAACTGGTAGGTGAGATACGGCTCAAGAAGTTTGAGGTAGACTGGTCTGATCAGTTAGACCCAGTTTTGCTACTTAGACCAGATGACATTCACATCTCCCTTCTCTTTTTATGGTTGAAAAAGCATATGAACACCTCCTTGAAGACCCAGAAATGGTAACTCCCTTTCAGACCAGTGCCATCAGAGCAGACAGGAAAAAGTAGAAAGCAGTCAAATATTAGCTGCTGGCAAACATAATGTAAACCAGGAACAATTCCTTCTACTTTTTAAAACTTTAATCTATTAATCTTAGGACAATAAAAACAATTTTCAGATGGAAGTAAAATTTTCATACCGATGGCAACACGAATGGCACCTTCCCCCTCCCACAGTATCCTCAGGAGAAAAGCACTCACAGAAGCTTGAGTGAATCAGCTTCAAGGGCTTCCCAAGACTCACAAGGATAACCAGCTAACCAAGTCTCTGTGAAAGACACCTTTGATATGGCTAATTCTTTATTAATTCTTCTACAGAGGCAACCCCTTTGGTATAGTAGTACTGGGGGGAAAGGGGAATGCGTTGTGCTTTGTGGCTGTGGAAAGCAGCAGCCCGAGTTCTACCTGACCAAAGCAGGTATGTCCCTCTACAGCCATGGCAAAGAAAAACATTCCTGTTCCCCCACAGGAACCTTCCTTTTATTTCCTAAGCTTAGAGAGTGGACCAGCAAGGTCCCACACTGCATCCAAGCATCATGTGTCTTATGGAGGGCACAGTCTCCACATCATGTCAGATTGACTATGAGCACACAAGGCAGGGAAAGCCACAGTACACTGATTTTTGCTGTTACTGGCTCATCCTGTGAGAAGGATTGTCAGGAGGAAGAAGTTCTTTCCGTTCTCCAGGAGGGATGTTGGAAGGGAAGGAGGATTTCAATAGCAAGTAGAGCAGTTTCGCTTTAAAACAGCAGCTTGCTCACTTCATTTCTCATCAGGGTTCAAGTCTGAAAATATATAGCATGTATGACGGCTGAGGGTAACCCAACTGTCTCCTCAAAAATCACAGCAACATGGGAACAGTATGCTTTCACATCCCTAACCAGGTAACAATCTTCCTCCCTCATGGAACTTAATTTTTATCTCTAATTCCCTGCTCTAACTTCTCTCTCCCTCCCCTGGAAACTCTTACGTAAAAGAAAAACACAGGAGAGTTCAGTTAGTATTTACTTCACCCTATCTGCAACCTCGCTCCTTGTCTTTCTCATTCTTTAGATTCCTCTCAAATGTAATAATAACAAGAGCAGGGGAGACTCCAGCAAGCCAGCATCTCTACTGTCCTCCACCACAAAGTTTTCTCTATCTAAGAGCAACAGCACACAAACTCCTCACTCTGAAAGATGGAAGGAACCACATTAGCAGAAGCAGAATATTCAGATGCTTCTCAACAAAAGAAAAGCAATTTTGACACAGAATTGGGATTCCCACCCCAAAGTATATAACTATGGCAAAGTACAGAAAGTACTCCGGCTATGGATGACCCACATAGAGACAGTGAAAGAGAAACTTTTAAAGTGACATGACTGGGAAACAGCAGAATACACAAGCTAATTAACATGATGATGAGAATACCCATAAAGTTACAGTCTGCAAAAGCAATTAAGATATTTTGCCAAAAACATAGGTATTATATACCAGGTAAATGATTTAGCAGTTTAAGGCTTCAGTTTCCACATTAAGTTAAAACAGACTTCTCCTGATTCCACATGTTTTCTTTCCTTTACAGAAGGTTTAAAAGAAGAAACAAAAATCACTCCTATTTCACCTATTTCTCATAACTCCCTGCCCCCCCAAAAATTCAAGGCATCATACAAAGACATCTGGGCCTGAGGTGTTGATTTATATTGCAAGTCAGTACACTACAAAAAGTATTTAACCAAGGAGTTTATTGCAAAATCATCCTCAAAAAGAACACTTGCCTTCAGATCACATAGCAAATAAGCTACTGATAACAAAGAAAAAATAGCCCATTGAAAAACTGTCACAGAATTACTTTTATTCTATGATGATCTTTATAGTCAAGGTCCTAGAACTTCACCCTCCCCCCTCAAATGAAACCTTACCAGCAAAGAATGACCAGAGCAGCAAGTGTCCTTCTCAGGCTAAGGGTACTAACTGATTATACTCCAAGGTGTGCGAAAGCCCTCAGGCTACACTCTTCAACAACAAACAGCTGCTTTGCATTTACAACAGCCTTTGAGGAACTACAAGTTATTCCAACTTAGCTGATGGCCTGTAAAATAGTTCTCTCCTGTTGGAAGAATTGCTGTGGTTGAAGTCATGTCCACAGACACTCCTCAAAGAGCACAGGCTGAATCACTGTTTTGCTGTCTTATAGCAACAGCCCACATGGCACAGCTTATCCTTTTCAGAAAGGGACACATTCAGAACTACCTTGCGTTCCAGGTGAGAGGACACATGAAAAAAGCAACTGCAGAGCAAGCGATACAGGTTATTAATCCATGCAGGAATGCTTAATGTTAAAGCTTCTGTTTAATGAGGACCATGCTAAGCTTTTTCTACAGAAAATAATAATTTTCAGAATGTTTAAGAAAGAACAGAATCTGCTCAATACCTGCACAATTACCCAAATACAGAAGAACAAAGGCTTACAACTTGTTCACATTAATTAATGAAATGCTCAAGTACATTTTTGGGGTATGATATAAAGACACTTACTAGATAAATCGTAAACACAATTGTCAAATTAATTATCACACCATTTCAACAACTTGTCTTTTCATTTATAAAGTACAGTTGTGGGTTTCTTTTAAAATATTAATGTACCAACTTAAAACTTACAGCACTAGCCTGCCAAGTACCAAAAGAACATCTTCACATTCTGTAGTCAAGTAAGGTCGTGCTTTAGCAAAGCATTGGATGGAGATTCGATATACTTCCAAAAAAGGTAAAATATGTTCCGATGCACCCCGACTGCCAGCATACTGAAGTAGTGTCTGAAAGAAAATGAGTTATCATTAGAAGTTCTCATAACATACTTTTGTCTAAAAAGCCAAATATCAATATGCAATATCAAGCACACACACTGGTAGTAAGAAGTTTTTACTCTGAAGGAGATTTTAAAATGATAGCTTTTTCTCCTCAACAGAAGTTCTCCCTTTTATTAAAAAATATTTTCATTTATTTTATTATTTTGATAAAGTTATCAGAATTTCTACCAGGGAGCAAGCTAGATGCAATCACAAGAAATGTGAACTGTTAAGTTAAAAATCCAGGGAGAAGTTCTGCACTCAGCTTCCTTTGTATGACTGCCATGGAGACAGAACCACATATGTAACACTGGAAACTTTATTACTCGTGACAATGAAAAATAGGGAGGAAGTTCAAAATTAAGAACATCACTCCAGTTGTAGTATTTTAAAGATACACTGCTTGCAAGAAACAGCAAACATTAAGTCATTAGAAGGGGATACAAAACCAAGATCATACTGTGAAAGTCATTTTTCAAATGCAACATTTCCCTAGATTTTATTACTTGACCATAGCAATCCCACATTATCCAGGCAGCATACCAAAGCATCAATGTAAAATCTATCTGTTTTCAAGAGAAACCAAAATAAGTCTCAAAAATCAGCACAGGGCTGACAGTAGTATCTCCCAACCTTTTAAAAACTTCACTGCACTGCCATGTTATTTTCCTACAGGTCAGGAAGTAACACTGAGAGCAAGCAGGGCACTGAGCTGAGGACACCTTAGCTCTACTGACAGCTTCCCTCACAAGTAACATCCCCGCATCCTGCAACTCCAACCCCGTTATGCTGGTGTCACAGCCCCTCTCATGCTGCACCCTCCCCAGACCAAACAAGGTACCAGTCTTGATTAAGGTCAGCTGAGAAGAAAACAAAACCCAATGCAAGCTACTGTGCTTTGTGGAACCCTTAGGGCCAAGACTGTAAGGAAAAAAGTTCAGAGTACCTCACCCTGTAACTCAATACAAGCCACACAGTCCTAAAAGGATGATCAGGTTTTATCAGGATTCAAATTACTTCAAGTTGGGCACAACTCCTTAAACAAAACACAGGATCGTATCAGATTATGCCTGGAAGGAGGACACTACTGAACAGACCTTAGAATGAGCTTACTAAAACCAAGGGCAGTCATGAGAATGGCCAGAAATTTCTGAGATGAAGCCTAACTTCCAACACAGCAAGAAATAAGTGGCCAGCTACACACTATTTTGTGGACAATCTGGTGTTATGTCAGTGATCTCACTATACAATACTAGCCCTAGGGTTAAAAAAAAAAAAAAGGCAAAATGTAAACATCCACTGGACTGGCACAACCATGTGTGATACTTAAGAAAAAAATCTATTAAAAATATATAAGAATCAGTAAAATTCAAACCTGTTTTGTAGATTATTGTCCTAGAACTCAGTATCAGTAATACATCTCCTAGGTGAATGAAAGCTACAAACTCTCCAAAAAAACCACACAATATTAACAAAGATGTAAGGAGGGTGGGTGAAGTGAAGACTGGAAGTTTACAGAAATCACCCTTAAACACAGCACAAAGATCATTAGCAGAAGCAATGAATGACTAGTTACTAACCAGTCTAAGTGCTTCTCTAACAAATTTATTAAGGGTTTGATAACATAACTTGAATCATATATGGCATTAGAAATATTAAATTACATTCAAATGCTGTTAAACTATGATCCCTAGAGACACTCAGCTGATGACTATCATGAAGTCGTCTATTCAGTAAACCCAGCAGTAAGGCTATCACTATAGTGTCTACAGAAATAGAAGAGCAAACATATAAATCCCTGCACTTTTTCAAACATCCATCCATTACACCCACTCTATTTAAAAAGCCAAATTTAGTACTCTATTATTTTGACACACACTTAGATAATAAACTATCTGGTCTGTGTAAACCATAAAATATGGTAGAATACTTCCCAAGATTAAATAAACTTACTAGAAAAGACTGCACCCTTGCTTGAGCAGAATCCCAGCACTGAGATCAAAGTCTTACAGTAATATTAACAACTAACTGAGTAGCCATTTATCAAAAACTTCTCCCCAAATAGATAAGCAATAATGGTTTCAGTGTATAAGACCCATTCAGGGCAAGAGATTTATTAATACCTTGAACTTCACAGATACATAGTTTCAAACATTATTATGCTATTAGCATACTGCAAGCAAAACACAGTAACTGTATTACAGAGGCTCTTAAAAGCTCTTCTGCTATTTCACAAGCAATGTAAATGTTGTAGTAGTCCACTACAGACTTCCTGTCAGTCTATACACAAGACAAAAATTAGACAATTTTTAACTTGTCAGAAATATATAATCTACATGCTTAACAAACAGTCAAGTAACAATTATATAAGCAATTACCACCTTACAGTCTAATTACGTGAAGAGAGTATTCAAACATTCTAAGTCTAGTTAACGCACACCCACTTAAACTTTATCCTGTCCTCCCCTGCTTTGGCTACAATAACACATCCAACTGGCAAGTGAGGTGAGAAGACCAGAGGCCACACACATCCATCTGTCACCTAACCTACAGACCAGCACTGCATGGATTCTCAATGCTGAAACACCTGCTTAGCTGCATTTCTTCTGAAGAATCTATTATTTTGCTCAGAACCAATTTAAACATGTCCAAGTTGCCCGACTTGTCATTAGAGCTTCAAGTCTCTGTTTAAGAAAAAAACCTTCCACCTCTTTTTAAACATACCTGATTGAAACTGACAGTCCTCAACGGCATCACCTTTAATTTCAGAAAGCCAGCAGGTGCCGGGCACTAGCGGATGGGATGCTTTGATGTTCTACAATCTCTGCTTCACTGATTACTGTTCTTCATGGTTTTGATAGCGCAACCTCAAACACACACACACCCCGTTCATTCTAGTTTAGGTACATATTGAGCTCCCCAACAGACATGTTTTTCCCAAGGTGAATGTGCAAAGCATTCACGCTTGTATAACATGAAGTTGAAGAGCCAACCCGCTATTTAGGCTTCATGAGCTTCTTTGTCATGTTATTCTGGACACTAGCCTCACTCCCCTGCTCAAAAATAGGGATCTTCAAGGAAATCGGGCCATTGAGCATCACTCCCAGAAAGAGCTACCGGAAAGCTGCACATGGCAGCACAAGATTGCGTGTAGTAAAACATCGGGAAGCTACTGATCTGGTTCAGTTTGTTGTGTCTCAAGAGCCGCAGTAACCTTCCACAGCAAAACAGAGCACCTTCCAGGTCTGCGCCATAGGTGTACACACAGGATGGCAAATCCATCGCTAGCTTAAAACATTTCAGCTACCCTTATGACAGCTTCCCAAGGTCATTTTTAAACCCAGTTTAATTCAGCTTCTCTCTAGGAGTGTTCTGCTGCAGCTTAATAAGCTTATGACAAGACACCAGTGGCAGCCTCCAAGTTGTTAATACAAAATTGAGCTCCTCAAATTTCACTTAGGGGCAGAACTTAAGTTCTTTTTAAGTTTCATCACTCTGTGCTACATTCACAATCATCCCCAGTCAGAAGGAGAAACTAAGATGTAGAAACACATCATAACCACAGTGGTTTGACTGCACAATGACATCATAAAGTCATAGTCCACTGAAGCTGCTGCACGACAGACTTGCAATGTCACGTTTCCCACTGTACCTCCTGGTGTACAGTCATGACAATCAGAAATGTCCCAAACTAATGATAAGCCAAGTCAGGTCTTTTTCTTTTTTATCTGTATTATCTATCAGTGTTCTAAAATGAGACTACCACTCAATAACAGCACAAAGACCTAAAGAGGTTTACATTTTTTGTGGGGCAGGGACTGGGGTTTGTTTATTTGCTTTTCAGGTAACAGAACTGATCTGCCTCCAACCTGCATTGATCAAGTACCTCTAAAGCTTTACCTGTACCAAACTAATTTGGGCCACTGAACCTCTACATACATTGATCACCCTGACAACCCCTACTAAGCATTAGCTACATATTTGTTTAAATGTTCTGATGACGGGAATGCTCCTGGAAACAATTTTAGCAAAACCTGAAACACGGCGGAAGTCACAATCATTATACCAGACTCCATGAATGCTCAGCTTGGGACATACCTAGCAGTGGGCAGCAGCAGCAACCTGCAGTTTGAGAATCAAGAGTTAAAACCTAACAAATAAACTCCTCTTGTTTCCGTAAGTGATGAGCTAAACATTTTCCCAGAATAGTACACACCCTGTGAATGTAAAATGGAAGGCTGTGAAGGGTAACATCACTTATCTACAACACACCAGCAGGATTTTTGTCTCTTTTGGCATCCTACTTTGCCCTTCACCATTCAAATACAGTGCCTGCAATAGTTGAGGAGTGGTTTAAACTAGCCTGTAAAACATTTCATTTTTATTTTAGAAACCACAATCTCTTCAGATTCAACAGGGACAGCTCTAACCAGCAACCTCACAACTATTCAACATTAGAGCTCACAATATATGATGCTGTGGGGGAAAGAAAAACTAATTAACCATTGAAAGAGTTTATTTGAGAATTAATCAAGTTCAGCCCTTCTTCTGGAAGTTAATGGCTCGATCCAGAAACTGACGGTCCTTAACCCGAGTTGCATTAAGCAAGTATTCAGACAAGATGACCAGACCACAGCTCATTCAGTGCAGGCCTTCAAAAACCAACAAGCATTGCTTACACCACGGCACATCGCCATCAAAGCAGAACACGCAGTTTTGATCCCGAGGGAGGTAAAGGCTAGAAAAGCAGAGCTCTAGGAACCACGCCAAGCCTGCACAAAGAAAACGCTGTGCGGTCCACCTGCCCCGCAGAGCCTCCCAGCTGTCCAGGCCCGAAAGGCGCGCGGCCCCCTCGGGCCAACGGACCCGACCCCAGGCTGGCAACGGAACGCCCACGGGGCGCCCCTCGGGCAGGGCCGTGCCGGGCAACAGCGCACAACACCGAGAGCTCAGCGTCAGGCCGGACCGCAGCAGCTCCACAGAGCGAGCCGAGCCCCGCAGCGGAAGCCCCTCGGCGCCGCCAGCGCCGGGCGCACCCCTGGGCAAGAAGAGGCCCGCCAGGCCTGCAGCCCGCGCCGCGGCCCGCCCCCGCCCAGCCCCTACCTGGCAGAAGCCCCGGCAGTAGGCGCGGGACGAAGCCTCCGACACCTCCTGTTCGCGGAGCTCCGTCTGCAGCTGCCAGAGGCGGGCTCGGAGCGCCGCCACCAGCCGCTGCATCTCGGGCCGCGGAGCCGCCTCAGCCTCAGCGTCCGCCATCTGCACCCGGCCCCACTGCGCGTAGGCAACGATCACGTGACGCCCAGTAACTGACCTCATAGTCCCGAGACGGCATCACGTGATGCTCACGTGACACGGCGCGCGTCACCGTCCACAGGCCCCGCCATCTGGGGCAGCGGGCGGGCGCCTGGTGTCGAACGGCGTCACGTGACGCGACGGGAGCCCAAGGCGAGTGCGAGCGGGCCTGCTGCGGGAGGAGGGGGCGGGGCCGGGGCCGCCGAGG
>VZTO01000398.1:61753-72676 GCA_013400615.1 Syrrhaptes paradoxus | reverse complement strand
ATCTGGGTATAACAGGAGTATGCTGATAAAGCATAATGGCATTACATAAAGAAGCAGTACCAAAACAGAGAATTATAGTATCAGATGGGAAAGAGATGACCCTGGGGACTGAACAATCTTCTACCAGTCAAGAGATAAAAGTTTTAGCCTCACCTCTAAGACAAACATTGACATAAGAGCTGTTTTCCTAGCTATGTATTTTGATGACTAATTTGTTTGTCTCGGAATCTGTTAACTGACTGTGATTTCATATAAAGGGATCCTGGAGCAGGGGGAGGAGAAAGCAAAAGGAACATACCAGTAACTGTGGTTCCCGTTTTTCATCTACTGGAGGAAGACCCGTTATTATTTCTAGCAAGACCTAGAAGAAAACAATTAGAAGAGAAAATGAAGCATAGAATAATCCTTAGTGTATATACCATTTGCAAAAAGAAGCACGTCCCCCAGTCTTTCAAACAAATGCTCACAGGAGCTGTATTTGTCCAGATAGCTCTCTATATAATTGATTGGTTTTGTTGTTGTTCCTACCTTTATTTGCATTAATTAGTTATTAGCAGTGTGGTTTACGAATTCAACACAAGTTCTTCTCATCCTACATTGTACTGCTTCGAAGCAAGACGGAAGGATTCCCAGAGTATTCAGAAACAGTATCTGGCTTAGCTCCCCATGAAACTGAATGCCATGAAGGAAGTGGTCAATAGCAATTAGGATCTTGGATCTATTCAGAATGGATTTAATATTCTCCCAAATATTAAGCTCATGTCTTTTTTGTACTCAGCTTTAAGGCAAATACCACATGGACAGCATACTTTTGGTGCTTAAAAATAGTAAAACACACTTAATTTGGAACATTTTCTTTACTAAAAAATTTTCCAGCCTGAGTTACATTTTTGTTTCTTCTTATGCAGTATTGCACAATGTTCCACATTACTTCAAACTCTATTGAGCTAGAACTTGGAATGTTATTTTACTCCAGTCTTTCACATGCAAATTCACATTTTAACATAATTATTGTAATCATTAGCAAATTCAATGTTTTAATCAACATATTCAAATTATTTTAAACCATTCCAAGTTTAGAAACACTATCTTAAGAGCACATCTATTGGGAAAAGGAGAAACAATAGATCAGAGTGGATTATTCAGATATTCTTGGATTTTGTATGCTTTTATCAGTTACAAAAAAAAAAGTTATATACTGCTTCCCACATTCTACTTACTACTCCAAAACTGAAGATATCAGATTTAGGTGTTATCTCTCCTCGCAGAGCTTCAGGCGCCATATAGGCTGCTGTTCCAACAATTCTTTCAGTCATGATTGTTTGTGTGAATGTTACAGATGCTCTTGCAAGTCCAAAGTCAGAAATTTTGGGCATATACGTATCAGTTAATAAGATATTTGCACTGGGGGAAAGGGGAGGAAAAAAAAAAAAAGAATTTTCCAAACCAGTACAGTAATTGGGTTGTATGACAGACTAATAACTCTTTAATAACCAGATGCAAACTGCTATTTTGACTGTTACTTGAAATACAAGATATTTATTCATTATTCATATAACAGAAAATGTAAGAGTTAATTTTGTTGGAAGTAGCACAATTTAAAAATTAATTGCTCTAAATAAATTAAGAACTGGCTGCCAGGACCCATCCATGTTTTTTCTTGTGCGTACATGCATGCATGCATTTAAGAAAAAAAAAAAAAAAGAAANAAAAAAAAAAAAAAAAAAAAAAAAGGAAAAAAACCTAGCACTCCCTAATTCCAAATCCTACAAATACAAAAATAAGAGGCCAATTATGGTACATTGATGTTTTGGATCTGAATACTCTTTCTTTAAGAAGAATAACAGAGAATTAGCTCTGATCAACTAGTACTGGACCACAGTACAATTCTTAACTGTCTAAATCTCTACTCGGAACTAACAAAAGCAGATTTTTATACCTATTATCTAATACTATGCCAACTATTACAAATTCACATGTCAAATAAATACTGATACTCTTATTTTTCCCTTGGAAGAAAAATAGAAAACTTATTAATGCTGGAATAACATATGTGCTGTGTTTCTACTTGATCTCTAATTTTTAGTTCACTCAAAAAAACCCATGAAGAACAAAGCTAATCTAAAAGACCTTAACATTTCCATAAACTACTGAGTGGGATGAATTATAGCATAAATGTACTGTTTTTTAAACTTGTAATACTTGTAACCATTTCAAAATATTTGATTTAACATCCTCAGTTTCTGACCCCCTTAATGGAACCCTAAGAAAACCACACAGCCAGATACAACACGTAACACTTACTAGAATCTTCTAACTTCCCCTTCTTGTTCACTAAACCTCAACAAAATTAGCACAGCTGTAAGTTACAGAAGATCACTTGGTAATAGAACTACTGCAAATAGTGTTAAAAAACATAAGACCACTGAGAAAGGCCAAACACTAGTCAAGGCACCATCCACCTCCTGGTTTCATATTTAAAGTTCAGCTTCCAAAATAAAGAAGAACAAAATCACAACTTCATAAATCTGAGCTTCTTATTAACTTGAGTCAAGCCCAAAGAGTGGTTGTTTTTTTGATATACCACAAAAGGCACAACAGAAGGAAGTTTTACTGCAACCATCAAGCTTCAAGAGATGAATGAACTATTTCCTGGGCATAACTAAGCCCAAAAACTATGGACAGCTCTGAGAACACCCATTCAATCATGTCCCCTCTACCCTACAGAGAAGTTGTTCTAGTGCCTGAGTGGTTACAAATTGTCTCCACACGTCATAGCAGAATGAAGACTGAAGTACACCTTCCTAGATGTCTCTTCAGATAAGTTTTACCTGGGACTGGCAGCACCATTAATAACACCAAGCAAATTTATTGCACTATTCACACTGCAAGAGGTTGCAAAATGGAATCTAAACAAGAATAAACAGAACAAAACCCAATCCTGTAATATGATCAACTCACAGCAGTTAGAAGGGTAGAGTAGCATAAGGTAAAAAATGCGTCCCTTCCAGTCATTATACTTGTCCAGAGGCTTAAGCGGGGAAGAAAGAAGAAACATAAATTGTCAGAGCAGCAAGCACATTTTAGAGGTAGCTGAAGCAAAAACCTGTTCCTCACAAGCTAGAAGGTCACAAAACCAAAGTGGCCTACATTTACCAGAGTTGCCAGAAGTCAAAAGCTCTTGAAACATTATTTCATGACACCCAATCAGTCAGTTGCTCCTTCTTAACCCACAGAAGGAATAAGGCATCTGGGGCTTTTCTTCAGAGATTTGTACTACTTTAGTGCTTAAAAAAAAACCAACATAAAAAACTGTAGCAAAAAAAGGAAAAAAAAAACCACCCACAGAAAAAAAAAACAAAACAAATCCAACAAAACCCCCACCTTTTCTGAGCTCTGATATCCCTGGAAAAATTCCTGGTATAACAAACAAGTGAACATACATTATTCTTGAAGAACCCTGAACTTCATAAACCTGACTGAAGTAATTTTACTGTCTTTGTAATAAATAGCAGTAAATCAAAAGAGAGGCTCTGAAGAAAAGTTCTAAGAAAAAAACAAAAGGTGAGCTTTCATCTGAAAAATTCCCCTTTTAAAAATCATTATGTTCTCTAACAGCAGCTTCTTCATCAGCAGCAGTTGTGAAAGAACTGAACTTCTGGGTGTCCTTGCAGCACTCAAATAACTATTCAATAGTAACCGATTACAATAGCCTCATAATTATCTTTAGAAGTCTGTACTGGTCACATCCTTGTGGCGCAGAGAAGATTATGGTGATGGATGTCACTTGCAGAAAAGATTGTGCCCTTGACTGAAGCAATGCTTCTTGCAGTTCATTCTCTCTAAAATGACTTTAACAGGGGGAAGAAGAAGAAAAAGGAAAAAAAGGAAAAAGGAAAAATACAGCCAGTGACAATCAACAGCTTTTACCTTTTAATATCTCTGTGAATATGATTATTTTCATGCAAAAAGTTGATGCCATTTGCTGTACCTTGAATAATTTTGCATCTTGTATTCCAAGAAATTGGAGGAGTGTCACCCTTGAATAAGAAGGGAGAAAGGCAAATAGAAAGGTGAAAGTCTGATACGTATATGCTCACATAAAACAAAAAAACATGCAAAATCCCCCAATGCTAAACATACTTCTTGCTATGTTTTGTGGTTTTCAAGTAAAACATTAAAAAGACTAATGGCATATGTTTTTTAATTTACTTGGGCAGAAATACACACATTTGTCATATTCAATTCTTTCCCCTGCGTTTTGCCTTAGATTAATTCACCCATTGTAAAAAGTGTTCTTGATAATATTCAGCTCTGATCCTTCAAGGCCAGCTGCACTGCAAAGAACTACCTGTATCTACCGCATCTTCCCCTTTGTATCAGCACTGATACCAGAGCCTTTTAACCCAAAGCAAAAAGCCAACAGTTTTTACTAACAATGAGAAATCAATCTTCCAGTGTTTTTGGATTTACCACTTCTCAAGAGTTTAGTTCAAGTTACTAACTAGACCTTAGAAGTGAGGACACCCGCATTTCAAAACCACTTCTTGGTCTTGTCAGTGGCCAAGGGAAGAGGATAAGAGTATTTCATCATTCTACCACCTCCCTCACCTGCTCCTCAAAGCCCAAACAAGATGTCATAAGCAAGAGTGCATGCCTCAAACACATCCAGTGAAGTCACAAAATGAAGTTACCAATAACATACATTTAGTATGCACATTCCTCACCTATTTGACTTTATCGGAAGATTCTTCCTGATTTATAGATTCTGATTTAGATTTTTTTATGATTTATATGATAAGTTTGTCTCATAAGTTTGGCCTCAGCTATTTCTACTTTAGCTTTCAGTTACCAAAAATCTTTTAAGCTCAGTTGATGATAATGGCCAAATTTACACGCATGAACATTTTCATATACTGCTCGTTTCTACAGATAAACTTAACACTGCCTTAAGTAAAATTTAAGTCTCTCTTCTGCACTGATTCAGTTTAAAAAAAAATTAAAATTGCACATGGATAAGTCTGTGCAAGCAATTCCACAAAACCAACATGAGACAGCAGCACTACCAAACACATTCAGTCCTTTCCCCAACCACTGCTACTCATTCTCATCGTAACACCACTTCTGTCCTCTTGGGGCAGAAGTATTTGTGCAGCCTTGAGTTTGAAACACCTCCAGATGAAAATCAAAGATTTTTTTGTCAGAGTATTTTTTCAGTCTGATCAGTTCTGTAACCCAGCTCTTTCTCCCACTACTAAATGCTTGAGACAGTAAAACAGGAAGATCAATGCAGAAAAAAGCAAACCGACATTTTTTTAAGTCTGAGGGCATGGGGGTTGAAGTCACACCAGTTTAAAATGTTCACCAGATTACAACCTCACAAGCTGCATTTGCTTAGCATAAAGCAAATTTTTTAACTTCTTCAACAAACCAACTTATACACTCATCTACTAGGTTAAGTCTGCCTTACTTCTGGGATCACACTAACAAGCAACTGTTCGTCCTTCATACACAGAGCTGCCTCACCAAAAACAAAGCAACTCATTGTTTATTAAAGGCCAAGGATACAAGATACGTCATTTGATTAAGTCAGAAGAAAGCATTTCATTTTCACAAAATACGAATTAAATATATATATATTCCCCATTTATTTAGGCACTTCAGAAGGAGATAAGCAGACTAAGAACACTGTGTTATAACCACTATCAGAACAGCAATAAACAAAGGGCAATTTCACAATGCAGAATCTCAGGAACTAGCAGAGATCATGTCAATGTCAGAACCAGGAACAAAACTGCAGCACCCTCTGCTCTACTCCACAGACACAGCAAGTTGAAGCTCCTGTGCCACTTCAGGTACTAGTACATGACATTGTACTGTCACCCTGCCTTGATTTTAATGTGTCTGAAACATTTGTATAACATTTGTGGCCTTCTATGATGGAGTGATGGCACTGGTGGACAAAGGAAGGGTGACGGATGTAATCTGCTTGGACTCATGCAAAGCCTTTGACATGGTCCCTCACCACATTCTTCTCTCTAAATTGGAGAGGTATGGATTTGAACGATGGACTGTTCAATGGATAAAGAAGTGGTTGGCTGGTCGCAGCTAAAGGGTTATGGTCAATGGCTCTATGTCTGGATGGAGGCTGGTAACAAGTGGTGTCCCTCAAGGGTCTGTCTTGGGACCAGTGCTCTTCAACATCTTTATCAGCGACATAGATGAGGGAATTGAGTGCATCCTCTGCAAATTTGCAGATGACACCAAGCTGAGTGGTGCAGTTGATACAACAGAGGGAAGGGATGCCATCCAGAGGGACCTGGACAGGCTGGAGAAGTGAGTCCATGGAACGTAATGAGGTTCAACAAAGCCAAGTGCAAGGTGTTGCACTTGGGCTCAGGCAATCCTAGGTACTTGTACAGACTGGGAGAAGAACTCCTTGAGAGCAGCTCTACGGAGAAGGACTTGGGGGTCCTGGTGGATGAGAAGCTGGCCATGAGCCAGCACTGTGTGCTTGCAGCCCATAAGGCCAACTATGTCCTGGTCTGCACTAAAAAAGGGTGGCCAGCAGGGAGAGGGAGGTGATTGTGCCCCTCTACTCTGCTCTTGTCAGACCCCATCTGGAGTACTCTGTCCAAGCCTGGGGCCCCCAGCACAAGGAAGATGTGTAGCTCTTGGTAACAGGTCCAGAGGAGGGCCACAAAGATGATCAGAGGGCTGGAGGACCTCTCCTATGAAGAAAGGTTGAGGGAACTGGGCTTGTTTAACTTGGAGAAGGCTCTGGGGAGACCACATTGCATCCTTCTAGTACTTGAAGGGAGCCTATAAACAAGGAGGGGGAGCGACTATTTACAGGGGGTCATAGTGACAAGATGAGGGGGAATGGTTTTAAACTAAGGGAGGAGAGATTTGGGTTAGAAATTAGGCGGAAATTCTTCACGCGGAGGGTGGTAGCACACTGGAACAGGTTGCCCAGGGAGGTCGTGGATGCCCCATTCCTGGAGGCATTCAAGGCCAGGCTGGATGGGGCCCTGGGCAGCCTGGTTTAGTGGTTGGAAACCCTGCCCACAGCAGGGGGGTTGAAATTAGATGATCTTCAGGTCCTTTCCAGCCCAGACCATTCTATGATTCTATGAAAACGTTATTGGAAGAATACTTGTTATCAGATTTGTCTTCTAGAACACAGAAGTAAGTACTAAAACATTGTTTGGCCATTACAGTTCAGTAGTGTTTCAAAGATTATTTCATAGGTATCTATACTTTAGCAAAGACAACTGGAAGCTAGAAGATTTTACTTACCAGACAAGCAAGTCTGTCAAGCAAAGAACCATTGGGCATGTATTCATACACCAGACATGGCTGAGCACCATCACTTGAGAAACCAAGCAGTTCTACTAGATTCTCATGCTGACACCTATAGCAAAAAAAATTCTGTTCATATATGCTCTGAAAGCCTCCCCATATTTGAGGAACAAGGCAGAGGGAACTTGAACAGTCATGTCATATATGAAACATTCTCGCTTAACATGCAAATTGTTAATTTATGCTAGAAAGACAAAAACAAAGGATCACAATAGCTAACGTGTTATCTGTCAACTTAGATTCTCATAAAGGGCTCTAACAACATCGTATAACGCTGTACTCACTTTGCCATCAGTTTTATTTCTTGATCAAATTGCTCTTTCAAGTCCTGAACACTAACATCAACCATCTACAAAAGGAAGTATTTAACGTTAATATTGCTGGCCATATTAAAATGTGCAGCTGTTCATTAAAAAAAAAAATGGAACTGTAAGCTTTTCTTTAGTTTAGTTACATGTAACAACTACTTAACAGTTCACTATTTTTTTTTTACTTAACTCAAAAATTAAGTATTGGAGTATGATTTTTAATTCCTTGGAATACAATATGATTGGACAAATGGATCCAGTTTCAGCACTTGCCTGAGCCACTCAAAGAAGACCTACAGAAAGGCTGAGACTTAATCTCTGGTGGCTGTGCCAACTCACACCACTTGTGGGACTACAGAATAAGGCTCTCAACCAACTTATGTTTAACATGATGACACTTCTTGAAGTGTATCATTCAACACCTTCCACAGACAAACAAGTCTATACGATAAAGCACAGAGTCATTAAAAAGTAAAACACCCAGGGCAACTCACAGCAACAAGCTTCTTGACAGCTACATTTCTTCCATTGATGAAGCCTTTGAACACAACGCCAAAGCCACCTTCTCCCAGTTTATTACCTCCAGCTGATTCTGGTCGCGCATCAAAATTATTTGTAATGCTTTCCAAGTCATGAAACCAAAAATTATGGAAATCTGAAAGACATATTTGCCATTTAGCACTGTACCGAACAGATTCAGCTCTGTTAGACCAAAAACTTGCTACCATGCAAATCACGACACAGTGGAGACCTACTTCCAGCTTTGTGATGAAGATAACAGGAAAACACATAAAATGCATATAAATATATATAATTAGCTATGCATGATTTTTTTCATGGCAGATCACAGAGAGAGCCACAACTGTGTCAGATGTAAAAATGTATCTAGATCACATAGTGTTTCTGGCAGCAACCCAAAGTTGACCTGTAGGAAGGATGAGACTAAACACATACTTTCCTAGAATGCTTTCTTTAGTTGTCTTTTCTCCAACATTCTTAGTCATTTCTGACCTGTAAAATTCAGCTTTAAAACACAAGATGCTAAACAGTCTACAAAATTAGTATTCAAAAAGGACAACAGGATTATGTGCAGCACAAAATAAATTGTGATTGAATTAACATTCGATTTTTCCATCACAGTAGCCATCTTATTGGCAAGGTGCAGCTCATGTTCAGAGATCACAGAATCATAGAATGGTTTGGGTTGGAAGGGACCTTAAAGATCATCTAGTTCCAACCCCCTGCCATGGGCAGGGATGCCCTCCACTAGACCAGGTTGCTCAAAGCCTCATCCAGCCTGGCCTTGAACACCTCCAGGGAGGCGGCATCCACAACTTCCCTGGGCAACCTGTTCCAGTGCCTCACCACCCATACAGTAAAAATTTCTTCCTAATATCTAATCTAAATATGCCCTCTTTCAGCTTAAAGCTGTTACCTCTTGTCCTGTCGCTACACTCCCTGACAAAGAGTGCCTCCCCATCTCTCCTGTAGGCCCCCTTTAAGTACTGGAAGGCTGCTATAAGGTCTTCCCAGAGCCTTCTCTTCATTAGACTGAACAACCCCAACTCTCTCAGCTTGTCCTCGTATGGGACGTGATCCAGCCATCTGATCATCTTATCCAAGCTGAATTCGCAGCCATACAGCACAGGAGGAAAAGCAAGATGCCATTTCCCATAGATACACAACGACAGGAATATAGTCATTACTCTAATGCATTGCTATGATTTATTTCGCATAGGGTGATGGACAGATCAGCAAAAAAAATCATACTTAGTGCCTACCTGTGTTACTGGACTGTAAGCTGCTATTTGCTTCACTTAAGCAGGGAGGAGCTGAATGTTGCTTCTCAGTACTCTGAGCTACAACAGGCTTTAGAGAAGCCACTTCTTTTTCCTGTACAGGCAATTGTTTCTCATGTAGAGGCAAGGTTTCCTGTGAAGAAAGAGGTAATGTAACTTCTTCTGCCATCCTTACAGATTCTGAAAATGGAATACAGAAAAATTGTAAACTACATTAGGAATCAGAAAAAACAAGTAACATTAATGCCAGTATGTACTATGATTGGGAGACACCACCACGTCTAAGTTGCAGGACTCTTATTTAAACTTGAAACTCTTATTTAAACTGTGATTACAAATAATAGAAAATGAAAAATATATCCACGTCTGGTTGTTTTGACCTAATCCTTTATGATTTCCAAGTTATTGGGAAAGCTCTTTAGCATCTTAGAAAACCAAGAACACAGTACAAAATGTAAAAAAGCAACAGTTACCTGGAAGTAAAAGTCTTGCTGGTGCTAGGAATTGATTTCTAATCAGCAGATCCACAAGATCACCAACTGTACAGTTTGTTGTTCCCCAGTCATAAAGTAATTCACACGTGGGGCTCTTTCCCATTTGTACAAATGTCTCAAATCTCCTTAAAAGATAAATCACAACCAACATTAAAAAAAAGTGATCTTGAGAACGATGAAGAAAAGAAAGAGATTAAATGACCCAAAAAAATTTAAATAAATTCTGAATATACTGAACTGTATTGTATAATTATTTGCAAATCTTCTGAAAATACAGCTAAAAAAACAAAGAAATTCAAACTCAGGTGAAAAATATGCAAAATAAGAGAAAAACTAAGGGAAAAATATGCGTACATGGCTTCAAGATTTTGTCCAGAACCCATAATACATTGGCATGTGGGACTAACACAGAAGAAATGTCAGCAAGAGAGAGAGGGCAAGTAAGAGCCAGATTAAATGAAAAAAAAATTGTCTTCCATCCATTTGGCATTCACATTTTGTTTTGAATATTCTGATATGGGCATTAAGCATAAATTGAGATCCATTACTCTGACTAAGTTATTATTATAGAAAGACAAATGAAGATTTAATGCTAACACCACTAGAAAGACTGGAAAGTTAAAATCACATGCAGGATATTTAATATCTCATAACCTTTGAGGTAGCTTAAGGATTCAACAAGCCCTTCAAGCAACAAGGTATTCATAAAATACTGCAAATATTACTTCTAAATTGAACTTTCCAGTTTTAGGCCTCAGGCTCCCCACATTTGTTGAACATTTCCTTCAGAACAGTGAATTAGGAGTTACGGTCCCGCTGTCTCCTGGTGCAAAGATGCGTGGTGAAGCCAATGTTTACCAGCCCCTAAGCACAGGAAGGTATCCGGCCAGTGCTGTATCACTAAAAACACGTCTGTGGCTCTAATTAATTGTAATTTCCTTAGTCCTTTTTTTTTTTTTT
>VZTO01000398.1:32264-52107 GCA_013400615.1 Syrrhaptes paradoxus | reverse complement strand
AAAAAATAAAAAAAAAAAAAAACAAAAAAAAAAAAAAAAAAAAAAAAAAAAAAAAAAAAAAAAAAAAAAAAAAAAAAAAAAAAAAAGCTTAATGCACCTGAATACATACTCAGACATACTCTAATGCTTTTATTTGGTTCATTTATTAAAATATTGAACAGTGACAAAGGTGAAGAAAGCAATATAGCTTTTTTTTATTTACCATAAATAGGTGTATATGCTAGATGTATATTAGCAGCTTTCACCTGTTCTGACTGTTTATTTAAGTGAGAAGAAGGAACAGTGTCAGAATTGATATATGTAAGAATTTAGCCTGTGCAGTATATAATGCTCTTCTTAGGATCTGACTGGGCAAAACCTTCAGAGTGGACTCTGGGTGTGCCTATATTATCAGTCAGTTCAGAGCTGAGTCTTGCTCTCCAGGTCAGACCTTCCCATAATAGATATTAATGAATGGAAGCCCATGGTGAAGGGTGGCCTCTGACTGAACTGGTCATCTCATTGCAACTCCACAGTCAAAGCATGTGTAGCACAATTTCACTTACTCAGGCAGATAAAACAGATTGATAGTGGATCTCAACTGTTAGCAGCTGTTCAAAAAATGCAGCATTCTTCTTGGGAAAGTAGTAAAGGGCAAGGGAGTGCTTCTGCTTGCCCACAGCACAGCCTGGGTGCTCTCCATGGAGCCATGGGTGAGCCAATGAGCTGAAGCCAGCAGTGGAGTGTGTGATGGTCCCAGGTCTTGGCATGCTGCAGTCCATTCCGAAGCCATCTCTTCTTTTAGGGTTAACATACCTAACTTCAGGGTTGTCAGGCATTGGAACAGGCTGCCCTGGGAAGTGATTGAGTCACCATCCCTGGACGTATTTAGAAGACGTGTAGATGTGGCACTTATGGTTTAGTGGTGAACTTGGCAGCATTAGGTTAGTGGTTGGACTTGATGATCTTAAAGGTCTCTTACAACCTAAATGATTCTATGATTCTTCCTCCAGATCATCAGATAACACAGAGAATTTTGCAGTGTTTTGCTGGACAATAAACAGGTGTGTCTATAGGCAGAATGCATCTCATTTATTTTCGGTGAGCATCTTAGAAATTAGAAAGCAAGAGCACTTGGAAGGTTACTGAATAACCTCCAGTCCCTGGAGAGTGGCTTCTGTTTCCGTTTTGATTTTTCTTCAACAATATTTTTGACAGGGAATATTAATAAAACAAGTAGATCAAATAAAATAGAAAATAGAGGTATCAAATTCAGTACTGAGTTATTGCGTTTAATATAGATATATTTCTATTTGATATAAAACATTTTTCTTAGTGTTTTTGCTTTTGCTCATGTAGCACAAGATTGCATTGGCCCACTTAACTTTGAACTCAAAGAGTATGGGTTTGTAGTGATAGTTTGCTAATTAGTAGTAGCTAGCATCAGTAAATATTTAATGCAACGCCATTTACCAGTAAACAGATGACTTTATATTAAGCATCTCTACTGTTTTTCATACCTGAAATAGATTATTGTCCCTGTAGTAGTCAAATAACCCTAGACTCTTTTATGACTTTGGGAGTACAGTGCATAATTCCTAAAATAAAGCGTATGGGTGTTTTAAAAAAGTTTTTCTCTCAACTTCTTCAATTTCTTGTCAGGTTCACGTAGTCACTGCTCCAGAAGAGTCAGCCAACAAATACTCTATAAACCAAGTAAGTCTGTATGAAAAATTCTGAGTTGTTGATCTCTTTATTTGATTAAAATATTTTATTTTAAAAATAATGTGATTAAGTTAACTGGTGCAGTCTTCTTCCTTGCCAGAAGGCACATTAAAGAAAACACATGGGAACTAATCTCCACTCTCATAACAAACAGGAGGAAAGAATATTTACTTTGTAATGGAAATAAGTACAGTGTCATTTACAGTATGGCAATATTTATCTTGAAGCTGAATGTAAATACTTTGAGAATTTTTTCAGTCTACTGGGAAAAACATTCAAGAACAGTTGATGTTCTAATTTTTTGAAGGTTCAGAGTGCATAGTTGTGAAGTCTTATATCAATAAAGACATTTAAGTTGCCTCTATCTTTCCCAACAAGCTTGGGAAATATGTTAGTATATTTCTGTTTTGTTTTAGGAATCCTGATACATTGGTTATTTTTTCTGCTTTAATTATATCCAAGATACCTGACTTGCACAGCTTTATTTCACAAGAGAAGCTGCTGTTTTACTATTTCAGACCCCAAAATACAACATTTAGACACATTTAAAATTGTAATCACATTTCTTTAAAGGGGAATTGGTGGGCTTTATTTCACATATGTTTGTTGTTTTGTTTTTTTCATTGAAGGTGGTTCTTCCAATGGTGGGACATAGTATCAAGTATCCCAGTAATAAAGTTGGGCAATGGTACCATGAAAGGCTTTCTAAGGATGAGCTGCAGATGTGCAAATTCAGAGTGTCTCCGTTACAGCTGAATATACCTGGATGCTACAGACCCATTTTGAAACATGTTCAGAATCTGTCATATTTTTTGGAAGACAGTGAAAAAGGAATTGAAATTGAAGACAGCCATATGAATGAATCGAAAGTCTCTCTTCATATATCATTTGACCTTGATCCTTCATGTTATGCAACAGTCTGTCTGAGAGAAATAATGAAATGTGATTTATTCTAGTTAATGAAAGATTGCAGGAATATTATACAATGGTGATAGCCAAGTCAACAAGGGAGAATAACAGGTTCAAGCCAGAAACAGGAGAAATTTGTAGACTGAGATTCATACTGACTAGGAAAATAAAATACCAAAACCCTTTGGAATGCTCCAAAAACATTGGAAACCCTAAATGCAAGCCCTTGGAATCATTGGGATAAAGCTGTATGTTACACCAGGCAGGTTTAACAGAACTTGAAACCATGGTCTGCAAGTGTGAATTTCATATTTGCGTAGTCATCTGACTTACAAAGTTAAATCCTGGAAAAATGTTTGCAGCAAACAAATGTATATTTTATTTCATTTTTTCTTAAATGGTTAGTACTAAATGCTGTTCAAGCAATAATGTTACAAGTTTGCAGCCTACAGGTATTTAAATGGAAAGTTGCTGAATGGAGGTTCACTAAATATTTAGTGTTTTCCTTATGTTCAAGGGAGTTCAAATGTTAAAAGGTTAAAGTCCTGAGTCAATAGTGACAAGTCATCTGATACTTTACCAGACATTTGATGAGTCCTCCAACTTAAGTTAATGCTAAGGATTCCAGGATTAAGTAATGCATAGCTGTTAGTGCCTGTTCAAGTAAGCTCATCAAGATGAGCTGAGTCATTAACATAACTGAAAACCATTTATAATAAAACCAAAACCCTCTTTTATTGCTTACAGGATACAGACTTTATTCCTGTTACTTTAAAGCCTTATGGTGGAGAAAAAAAAAGTTAATGGAACCATCCCTGGAAAAAAAAACTTATATTTTTGTAATTAAAAAAAAAAACAGTTGACTGTGATAAAATGAGTGAATTTGTGGGAGAGGGGAGAGCAGAAAATATAATTTACCTTGACTTTAGCAAGGCTTTTGACATTGTCCCACAATATTCTTGAAGCCAAGTTAGGACATTATGGTCTGGATGGGTGCACAACCAGATGGGTAAAAAAGTGGTTGGATGAGGCTTGGAGAGTAATGGTTAATGGGTGATACCCTGCCTGGAGCGGGTACCACTGGGGTCTGTCCTGGGCCCCATCCTGTTTGTTGCATTTGTCAGTGACTGGGAGGAGAGGAGGGAGTTCACCCTCATTGAATTTGCAGATGACACCAAATTAAGGGAACAAATGAATACTCCAGAGGACTGGGCTGCCATTCAGGGCAACCAAGACGTGCTGGAGGAACAGGCCAAGAGGAACCTTATGACATTCAGCAAGGACAAATGCAAAGTGCTGTCTCTGGGAAGGTAACACCCCAGCAGCAGCCCAGGCTGTGGAGGGACAGGCTGGGGAACAGCTCTGTGGGAATGGCTCTGGGGGCCCAGTGAACACCTGAATGAGGGCCAGCCATGCGCCTTGGCAGCAAGGATGACCAGCAGCCTCCTGGGCTGTGTTACCAGGAACACAGCCAGTAGGTGAAGGGAAGGGATTATGTCTCATTTTTCAGCACTTGTTAGACCACATTTAACTTCTGTGTTCAGTTTTCATCCCCAGCACAAGACAGACATCAAAAAACTGGAACAAGTTGAGTGAGGAGCCTCCAGGCTATTTGGGGACTGTAGCACTTGCCATTTGAGAAGAGGCTGAAGGAACTGGGCTTCTTCAACCTGGAGAAGAGACGGATTGAGGAGGAACCAACAGCAGTTCACCAGTACCTGTGGGGAGGTTAGCAAGAAGATGGAGCTGGGCTCTTCATAGCGGTGCATGGCAGGAGAAGAAGAGACAATGGGCATTGAGATTCAGATTGTTTCCCCTGTGAGGACAGTCAGGCAGTGGAACAGGCTGCCCAGAGGCTGTGCAGTCTCCATCTGAGGAGGCTGCCAAGACCCAACAGATAAATCTCTGAGCAACCCAGTCTGAGCTCAGAGCCAACCCTGTTTTGTGGAGGCAGTTGGACTAGAGACCAGAGATCTTCCAACCTGGATTACCCTGTTATCCTAGAGTATTGCAAGTGTTTATTCAATCTGTAGATGGCAGTATGACTTAAAACTAAAGTGGAAAACTACTAATTTTTACTGAGAGAGAATTGATAGTATAAACTGAATTCTGTTTATGGCATCAGACTTTCAGTTGTTGCTAACAGCTGAGTAAGATAAATCTCCCAAGGCTGATAAATAGATCTAGAATTATAAGAGTAGGCAAAAATAGAAATATAGAAAGATAATTCACATGATTTCAGTGCTTGTATAAAACTGTGTAGCAATGATAGTTCACTGCCTTAAATAAGAGGATTACTCTGTAAATCTGTGTAAGTAATTCAAAATTTGACCCTTAGCTTTTATATAGGATAACAGACTGTCATGCAAACAATAGCTACAGAGCTAAGTCAGTGTAGGTGACTTACAACTTGCTCTATTGCATGCTTACTCTATACCTCAAGTTTATGATATACAGCCAAACTGATTGAAAAATCCATTTCCCTGCCATGACCCATCTGAGACAGCTTTGTGCCTGTCGTTGCTTTTCAGAATCACCTCTTCTGTTTTCCACTTACCCTTAAAAATACCCCTCTTCTGGAAAATTATTTTTAACTCCAGTCATTTTGGTACAGCACAGCTCAAAAAGAGTTGTCCTGTCACCACTGACATTAGGTAAAGTGCTCCAGTGCAGACAGGAAGCTGCATGCAGTTACAATGACCAGAAGAAATAAATTAGCACTGAAGTTCCATTTAGAGAATCTTATTGTGATCATCTTTGATGTGGCTCCAAACAGCCTTGAAAACCATCTCATCACACGCAAGATTTGAATACATAAAGTATTAAAAGTTGAGCCTTGATTTGAAAAAACACAAAAGGTCAGATTAAGAGGTTTTTGACTGAAAGGCATGCTATTTTAAAATAAAGGATCAGGAGATGGTGTTAAAAGAGTTCCCCTATAATCATTTTAGGCTCATTTGTCAGTGCTTCTATTGAACACTAAAAGGACTAATCTTCTTAAGCAAATCATTCTTTCAGCAACTTTAAGGTGAAAGAGCTAATTATGTGTGTCCATGGGTTAAATTCCTATAGTAGAAATGTTCTGCTAGGGAAAAGTCAGGTTAGGTATTTGAGTGTTTATATGGTAAACATCCTTCTTATTTCAGTGGGCATTTATTTGTAATTCACTCTCTTAATCTTAGCAGCTATTTTGCAGGATTATGTACATGAACATTTAAATTCAGAGAGTTTTGTATCAGTGCAATACTCAGCTTCCTAAGTATAATATATATAAGCAAAAAAAAAATGTGCGTCTGCATTTAGAGAAAAAGATGATCATGGTGCACTGATCTGAGTTTAAGGAAAAGACTGATGTGTTAGTTATCTCTCATCTTACTAAGTACTTCTATTGCTACCATCCTTTTCTGATAAGCCTTAAAGCACTTTGCTGCTACTACTAATGAAGACAGGTCTCTGATTCTGTTTCTAACAAAAGGGGTTTTAAGTTCAAAGGCCTATTGATTTTTTTTCAGCAGAGATGATATATAATTGGGCATTTGAATGGGAAAAATGCAAATATTCTTAATCTTTGAAATCCTGTTATTTTTCATTCATTACAAATTTGACAGCTAGTATTATCCTCAATGAGCATGTACAAATTTTCAGATCTTTCAGAATGAAATGGCTTAAAATTACATTCCTATCATAAAGGCGGTTCAGAAGCCAGGTAGATGTGTGATTTTTGGCCCAGCTCACTCATTAGAACTCCATTAACTCCTCTTCAGTGCCTGACAGCTGGTGATTTGACCTTTTAGGCCTAGCTGATGAGCACAAATCTCTTTTTCCTTTCTCTTGCAGAACTTCTGACCATAATAAAAACTCAAAGGAACAAGCTGAGAAACTATTAAGACTTTCCTTTCTTTCAGCCTGCAGTCATGCCTTGCAGCCTATTGGTTCATCTCTGGATTCCTTTTAGAGGAAATTAAACCAGAAACTGAATTCCAGCTTCTTTCTGAGCACACTGTGTGTCCAAATGGAGGAACAAGGATCCAAACAGGAGAGTTCTCTTGTGGAGCCTAGAAAACTTTTAGCCCAAAGTAAAACCACTGAACTGCATATTGTGTAAGTACAGGAGCCTCAGTGCTCCAGTATGTTCATCTGTTTCTGTCACATGAAAAAACTTGCTCATTTAGACATTGTCTGAGAATGTTGCGTTTGCAAGGAAAGCAAAATCAGTCATGTCAGATGTTTGCACCATCTGAAGTTACTTCTGCTTAGCAGAAGTCAGAATTTTATATTACAGCCGTAATGAATTTTCAGCTTATATACAAATGCTCCTGCCTGCTTAGAACAGTTTTTTAATTAGCTTTAGAAATTACTGATTTAAAAAATTCATTCTATCTTTCAGAATGTTCCTGCACATAAAACCCCAGGATACCTTCTTCCATCCCCAGCAAAAGGCACTTTGTCTTTTTACCTTCACACCTCTAGTCACGTCTCTACTAAAATCATTAATATCTGTGTTGAGATCATAAGCCAAATTTCAGAACTCTTCATAAAAAGAACTGCAATAATACATGGCCAAACCATTCACTTGTGAAAGCACATAAGGAACCATTTAGTGATTTTTGTATTGTTATTATATAGAAACAAAAGACTTAAAGTGGACTTGGATTTAGTTCTCTGCAACTGCAATGGTTTGGATCAAGGCTCAGTCTTGTACCTGATCCTATCTGCAACAGTACCTATAAGTGAACATGTAGGAAAGAGCAAAGTAAGGAAAGCATATATGATATTTATCCTCCAACTATAGTCAGTTCAGGCAATTTCCTGAGCCTGAGTGGTTTTGCTAGTTAATACCTCTCAATGGATTTCTTTCTCAGGTATTTCTCGTCTTCCCCTGAATATGTTCAGTCTCTACCCAGAGTTCCATGTTTGCTACCTGTTGTATGAAGATCCACCTTTTGGATTTTTTTAAACTGCCTCCTTCTGGCTTCATTTGATGACCCTTGGCTCTCGTATTTCAGTACAAGGGACAGTAAAGACCTCATCCATACACAATCACTTGGTACCCAGCCTTTTGTGTGCTTCCCGTATGTAGCCCCTAAATCAGTTGCTTACCACAACTGAGCAGCTATGCCGTCTCTGCTCCTATGGAAACTACTCTGCGCTTATCATACTTTTCCTGTGAGCTTCTTCTGTTTTTTAATATACTTTTTTGGAGGTGAGGGATCTAGAACTGCACACAGTTCCGTATTTATACCCTGGATTTCTCCACTGCCATACTCATGTTTTGTCCTGTACCTTTCCTAAAATGTGGCTTCCTTTTTGACACACCCTTCTTCCCCAGGCATTGAAGCAATATATTCTTGGAACTAGGTATTGTAACCCCACGATTCTACCCCAGAGTGGTGATTTCACCCCGGAGCCAGGTGAAAGCTCATTATTTTATGTGTGAAGTTGGGATTTGTTTTGTCTGTGAGTCACTTTGCATATATCTACGCTCCAAATTTCGTCTGCCATTGAATTCTCCTGTCATTAGCATAGTAATGATTTTCCTCTCATTTTTTCATCCCCTTCATACAGTATATCATTTACAGTTATATAATTAAATACCTTAGATATCTACTCTATCATAGAATAACTGCAAAAAATGCATACTGTTGTTACCAGGAATCTGAAATTGAGTTGAAGGTATGAGAAATACACTGAAGAAGGCATGCTGGCTTAGAGTATTTTTTACCCTCATTAAAATGTGCATGGGATTTGAAAGATCTTGGTTTTGATGTATACTCTGCTCGGTTCAAAGTGGACATCTGAATCCATATTTCATCACAGTCTGTAAAAGTAACTTAATGAAGGCAGAAAGTATGACATTTTCAACTGAAGGTAAGAGAAAGACTTTCTTGAAATTTGAATATGGGAGACAAAAGGTCAAGTTCTAATTCAGGTGGAAAAGACTTTGAATCTGTGTGCTGTAGTCACCAGGATATTCTGCAACAAGAGACTGACACAGCCGCATGCCCGTGCTCAGTGTTTCAGGTCCTAGTGGTGAGATAGGGGAAAGATTGTCCCTAATGAGAATCTTGCTTCTGAGCATCAGAGGTGTGGGATGGGAAAACAAGGAAATATTTAGTTCAGTTCATATGTGCTTAGCAGCAGAAACGAGCTAGTGAAGGAATTCAGACTCCTCAAGGACTTGCACATGCTAAGGAGTACATTTGGGAGTGTCATTTGTACCCAACATCACAGAAAATCAGGTTAAGCTCATAAATCAACACGTCACTTTTCAAAGTTTGGCCTGTAAGTTTGGGCTGAACTATATCAGTTAGGGATGCATTTTTTTAATCCTAAATTTATACCTAAAGGTCTGATACAACATACGTGTGGAATTGCCCCCCGGAGCACACACTACAACCAAACCATATTAATCCCAACATTTCCTTTGTAAAGCCACTTTCTTCTTCACCTTGCAAATAATGCTTGTTAGCTAAATGGTTGTCAAATTGTTAAACTGTGTTACTCAAAAAAAAAAAAAAAACCCTAGAAAACTACAGGGCAGAGTTCACAATCTCACACCAGCTGTAAGCCCTAGTTTTTGGCTAGACACCTGATACAGATAGTGCTTATCTCCTACCAGCGTGTCCAAGGCAAAGAGTAGTTTTCTGTTTCACAATATTTTCACATAAACACACGCTCAGGCATTTTAGCTATGCTTCAAGAAGCCCACCAGTTACTTATTCTCCCAGAGTCTCGTATGATATGTGCTATAATGCTACTGTAAATGAACTCTGTTTGTTTTCCCCAAGGGGAAAAAACCGCAATATACTCCATTGAATTAAAACAGTCTTATAGAGACTGAGAATCTTCTAACTCTCTTTCACTCAGGCAGCCTCTCACAGCCAAGCTGGGGAAGTATATCTCAGGGTGTGTAAAATAGCATAAGATCATTTTCTAGATGAAAAAGAAATTTTTGGGGTGGATGCTTTCAACAAGTGGTCTAAGAGAAGTGTGAAGAGCAGATGCATTTGAAGGCTGGGATGGCTGCTGTGTCAAAAGGGGCTATTGATAAGATTGGTACCCTGCAGAGTGGCATTGGAAAGGCAGGAACGGAGAGAGAAATGGTCTGAGAAGGAAGCAGTGCTTGTAAAAGAATTATGTGGATAAGTGAATAACATGGGAGGAGCAAGTCAGTAAGACAGAGGCAAACAGATCTGTTTGTGTACATTGGCATAGGCCCGTTTCACTCAATATTTCTCTGTACACATGCATCAGTTCAGAGCATGACTTAGAATAGAATCACAAATGGTTTGGGTTGGAAAGGACCTTAAAGATCATCAAGTTCCAACCCCCTGCCATGGGCAGGGACACCCTCCACTAGCCCAGGTTGCTCAAAGCCTCATCCAGCCTGGGTGCACTATTGCCTTTGCTTGAAAGAAGGAAAATGGTTTCTGAAATAGCAGTTCTCTTAAAAGCTGGGGTGGAGAGGAGTAATTAAATCAACAGGACTTAGAAAAACATACTTATGGGCTTGATCTGATACTACCTTGCAATTTATGCAGGCATTTACCCCTATTCCAAAACAGAGGAGATAAGAGATGGTTTTTGCGCTGTGGCACAGAAGGGTGAGTGACTATGAAGTCTGGAAGTACACTCTTGTGGGCACCGGAGCAACTGGCTGCAATCAGGCTCTGGGGTCAGATCCTCGTCAGCTTGACTGACAGGATACTGCAGGGAATATATAGTGCAGTGGGGTGTGGGCTGTCAAGGAACATGCTGATTAAATGGCAGTGTAAAATAAATACCATCTAACGCAGGAAAAGCATGATTTTGGTCTATGTCACTGCAAGTGCAGCCCCAGTGTGATGATAATATTCCCATCTTCAAATCAACACTAAGGTTTTATTTTATGACACTTGTTTTCAAAAGAAGCGAAAGGTTGTGTTCTGCTATTAATTTATAGCAGCTTTTTAGTACTTTTAGTTTGTATAATAGGAAAAAAATGTTATATTACAACCTTCCCCTTTCTGTCCTCCCTCCATCATGCATTTTTGTTAACCCTGACTTCTGTATTTCACCTTCCATTTAAAGCCTTTCCTCTCTCTTACGTGCTGAGAAGCGTCTTCATCATAGGAGCAGCAAATAACTCGTAACCTACTAAGCTAAAAATGTGACCTTTGAATGTTAACCATTCCAGTCAGAGAACCTGCCACACTCCAGCATCCACCCCTGCCTGCCCCTGCCCTGGGACTGCCATTCTGCCGTGCGTAGCTGTGCTGGTATCCCTTTCCCATCTCGCCAGTGTGGAAAGGGCTGCGTAAAGTAAAACTGCAGGACAGAGGTTTGGTTTCACTGTAGGGGTGTAAGTTTGGAAAGTCACTGCCTCATTTTCTTCCTGAGCTCAGCCCTTCAACCCTTGAGAGCTCGCCACTACAGCCTGGAGGGTGTCAGAGCAAGGGAAGACCCAGCAATGCCCAGAGCTTGTCCTACTTGAATTAACACAACAAAGACTTTAACAAACATAAGAAAAAGTAAGCTTGCAGAAGGCTGGTGTATGGGCTTGGGCAAAGCAGCTGGCCTACAGCTGATACTTTTTCTCTGAGGACCTTTTTGATGTTGATTCTGCTTAGGAACTGTGAAGTGATTTGTCATCTTCAAAGGACAGGTTTGTCTTTAGTGCTTTTAAAGCTTAGTTGAGCAAACAGATGAAGTGCTATGCTGAAAATGTAGTAAAAAGTGGCACTGTTCAGAATATAAAATATTCTAATGAATTGAAAAATGAGAATCAGGTGAATGTGAAAACTTTTCATCCTTGAAAACTTCTCCCTCATGCCTCATGTGTTAAAGCAAGGCAGATGTGGAAGGTAAATCCCTTACTGCGTGGGACAACTGTGTTTTATGCTGTGGTCTCTTAAGCTAACATCAGGAAAGAATTGTAAAAATATTATATCAAAGATCTTCCTTTTGTCATATGTAATCTTTACTTTTAACATCATTTTCTTCCAATGTTATAATGCTGAGAAAGGATACAAGAAAAGAACCGATGAGCATTTCTACTGTCAGAACTTGAGCTGTCTTCTGAAACATTGGTATTTACTAGTCCCTTTTATGTTCCCCATTTTAATATACAAGAAATTTGCTGTGTCTTCTAACGTTCCTGTTTTCAGACAGACAAATTGTGCAGGTGAAACAATTCATAATTCACTCTATTATCAGCATAATCGTCCATCCAGGGTAAAAACATCAGAAGAAATTTGATTCTAGGATTTAAACTGCTTTTAGGCATTAAACAGGAGATTTCCAGACTGTCATATTTTAAAAGAGTGAGTAAAGAATAAAACAGCATATTGTGCTGAGGTTCTTGATGAAAGACCATCATGTGGCTGTGTAGGAATGCCGAGGTAAAATCAGAGCCAGACAGACGAATTCACCGAAAGTATGTGTGTGGGAAGTGCATTTGATTTTACATGCCGCAGAGTCTAACCACAGAGGTTACAAGAGAGACCCACGTGGGCACAAAGTGCACTGAAACAAGGTGTTCGGTCAGAAGAATTGCTGCTTTCCGGAGAGATGCGTACGGAAGAGAAACTGTGAAAATAGTGAAGTCTCACGTTCCTCATGTTCTGTGTTTTAATAAGCACATTGATGTGTGCTTGCTATAAAATAATTTGATATGAATCCCTTATTCCTCGAGCATCAGATTGATACAATTCAGATGAATCAGACTCCAGTAGAGAATTGCATCAGCTGAGTGTTGTGAGACTAGATTCTGTCCTTGCCTCCAGCACAGAATTCCTGTGTAATATTTGTCAAGGCATTTACCCACAGACTTTTTACAAATGTGTCCTCACTTTAAAGTAAAGCTTCTTTGAGACCATAGGATCTGATCTGCAGAGTGCTGAGCCATGATGCACATGCACTTCAGACAATCTCTGCCCCGTTACTGGTTCCCCAGTACATCTGTGGCAGAAGGGCTTTTCAAGGATTTTTTGCTGGCTCCTCATGGCAAGATCTCTGCGTTGGATCCCCACATTCATATGGAGCTGCTTATCTCAGCTATACGCAGAATATTCTTCTACTGAAGTATAACAATTTGCATGACAGTGCCTAATAGGAATCAGAACATGGGCACACAATTAACTGCAGTTTTTCCCTTTTTTATGGCTTAATTATCTTTTTAAAAACAGTGTTATAGAGTTAAAAACAAATCTGTATTAATGGACTCTGAAATGAGTATACTGCTTCTTGGAGTTCACAATTAGTGCATCACACAACTTCATTCCGTAGATGTTTCTTTTGTATCAGTCAGCATGCACAATAGATTAATTAGGGGTTACTAAAATTTCCCAGATTATTGTGGTACATTTTAGTATTGAGATTGGCAGGAAATGTGCAAAAGACTATTTTACGGGGCTTTAGATATAATATGATTTAAAGGATAAAGGGTAAGTTCTCAGGGCAAAAACTTGGGAGAAATAGAGAGAAATTGAAGACAAAATAGTGAATACTTTCCTTTAAAGCTGAGGTGTTCCTGATATTTCAGAACTGCCTCTGGAAGCCTTACATGAAGCTGGTTGCAGAGACTTCCCAAGGGAGAAGGTTTGGATATTCTAGGTGTTTTAGAGTGGAGCCAAGCTCTTTATTACCCAGTTCATGTGGGTCAGGAGTATTCTGAGCCAAACACAAAGCCCCATCCGCTAGCACATACCCTGAGGCTGGCTTTTTCTAAGCAGTTTGAATGTTCTCAGCCAAGCTACAAGAGTCCACAGTCAATAGTGTGGGCAGACTAGGTGTGGCTTTCCCAGCCTTGAGCCTGCTCTTAACCTCGCTGTGTGTGTAGGGAGGTTAAGTGTAGACATATTTTGCAATTCCTCATTAAAAATTTTTTGAGGTTTGTCCATGCTTCTCTTAAAAGCCTAGGAAATTACTGCCTAGGAAGTGCATTATAAGAATATTACAGGAGCAAGAAGAAAAATACTGAAAGTGAGATTCCCTGTGCAACCTCTATTCAATCTTATTCTGTGTCTCTGTTATGATACAGCCCTTTATTAATTATTTTTCCCACAGGAAAATGTGAAGGATGGATAGAGTTCTGAGGAAGACTAAGAATTGTGTGGTGAAAGAGGCTTTGTCTTGTGATCTTTACTTATGATGGAGGGGTCTATAGAGAAAGGAAAAATGGTCTTTTGTTTCAGGCAGTTGAATACAGAATTGTAAAATGTGGAATTGCATCAGCTGAGTGTTGTGAGACTAGATTCTATCCTTGCCTCCAGCACAGAATTCCTGTGTAATATTTGTCAAGGCATTTACCCACAGACTTTTTACAAATGTGTCCTCACTTTAAAGTAAAGCTTCTTTGAGACCATAGGATCTGATCTGCAGAGTGCTGAGCCCTGAACTGAAACTGAAAGTGATGATACCTTGGCTTTCCTTTTTTTTTGTGAAAATTCAACTGTAAGGATCAGATTTGGCACCTAAAGTTGATGGAGAATTTTCCTTTAATTTCTGCTTCTCCATCTGGAGAGAAGTGATTCTTTCATTTTCGGAACTTTTTGTGAAAAATTCTTTATCGTTTGTGAGACATTGATGGAATTGTAATATAATGAAGTGCCCATGAGGAAATCAATAAATCTCTTCAGAGCAGGGTTTGAAGTCTTGCACCGAATGCTGAATATCGAAGGACATTTTCCGTGGCTGCCTGTCTGGTGTTTGTGGCTATTCTGTCCCTTGAGTGAGACTGCAGGCCCATGGAAACACGGGATAGAACAATATTATTAAAGTTATTTCCTAGCACATTGTCAAGTGGCATTTTCAAAATCTGCGTGCTTGACCTTCACATTTCTGATGCAGCTTCTTTTGTACAAGTTTGTTATATGTAGTAGTCACACAGCTTTAACAAACAAATAAAACAGATCCTGAGGCAACTGGATACTATAATTCTTTAGCATATATGCTCTCTTTACAGAAGTAGCCCCAAAGAAGTAATTTATTTGGATTGAACAAGCTTTTGTTATTCAGAGGTAGTGTGAGAACCTTATCTAATCATCACTGACATCAGTGTAAGTATCAAAATTGTCCACAAAAGCTGATGGAGCTGAACGCTGTGATGTGGCCTCCGTTCACAGTTTAATTTTTCTGAATGTGTACAGTCATTATCTCAGACAAAGAAACATGTGGTCATAAGATGGTGACTTTCATTTTCTGACAGTCTGGGCATAAATCGAACAAATACTCTGAAATTTTTCCATTTTTCCATTGATTTCCATTGTAGACACCTGCGGTATCTGTTTAGATGAGCTTTTAATTAAGAGAGATAAATGAATGAAAGTGACTGACAGGAGCAATTTGAGCTACATGCAGAATTCTGTAGGTGAAAATACTCTATCCGTGCTCTTTTGATCCAAATTGTGGCTTTCTCAAGCAGAAGGTGATTCAAGAAAATAAGAACACCTGATTTAACTGAATTATGAGATAAAATGAAACAGCAGGTGGGGAAACCCCCATCATTATGAAAACAATGCCATCCCTTGTATTTACACTACAGCTGTCTAAATCTCGAAATGACAGTATTAACCGAGATCAAAGATACTCGTACAAATGGAAAGGGAAGGCCAAAACTCAAAGTAATAAACCAGATAACTATACACACTGACAGCACAATTATTTTCTTTTAAATCAGCAACAGCGCTGCTTATTTCTGGGGGGCTAGAGCACCTTTCATTCAAAAGGATTTTCTGAAATATCCAGAAAGGAATAATTTCAAGTGGCTGAACCACTGAAAGGCTGACACCAGGTTATAACCCAGCCTGCAGCAGGGATGGCTTATGCCCTGGTGTAGCCTTCTTTGAAACCCATCGTGTTCTCCTGCGAGAAACAGAAAGGATGAACGGCGGTGAAGGCTTTGGGCTGGAACTTAGCAGATGCAGGTTGCCAAGCATTACTGCTGTGACCTTTGGCAGCTCTCCTAAATACTTCTCGGTGCCCAGCATTTAATCTTTTAGTGCCTGTGTTTCCTTCTCGTGTTTTGGAGGTAATAGAAAGGCTGTTCTCTTCACACTGAGGAAAAGATGTGATATAGAATTGACATGAATCCTCAGTCCATTTAATGTTAACAAGAGCTGAAACCCCAAACTTGCAAAGGCAAGCCAAGGCAGACAAAATATTGAACCCCAGGCTGACAGACGATGATTTTAGTCAGTTCTCTGGTTCATATGCAGTCAGATCTGCAGACAACACTGCAGCTTATTGAAGGAGAAGGGAACAGTGGCCAACTGAGCAAGCCTCTGATTCAAAAATGCATATCTTAATATCTGTGCCTTAGAAGGTAAGGACAAGACTTGACTGGTGCTTGACAAATTGTTAATACAGTGTATTTTTTATGTGATGGATAGCCTTGCATTAATTTGATAATAAATTGATACTATATTCCATTTTTTAATTCTTAAAAGTAATACAGATGACAGCGAGCAGTGCTGGACTGCACAGCATGACTATTCTTGCATTTTAATGTGCTTCAATAAAAGAAACTTCTATATGATTAAACTAGAGCAAATCTAAAAAAAATAAGGCCTGACTTCATAACTGACATAGCCAATGTGATATTCACCTAGGAATATCTAATGCTAAGACGTGTGGCTCTTAGCATGGAGCCCGTGTGCCTGAGCAAACCCTCAGAGCACCTTACACACTGCCTGAGGAGAACTGAGAATCTCAACATGAGGTTCATGAAAGGCAAAACTAGAGGTATTTTGAAGATCCAAGTATTCTGGTGCTTTGGTACCTGGTTTGGGCTGGAATTTATTGTCTATACTTTGTGTAACTTCTGCCTTCAGATGCCTATGTGGTTTCTTCAAAACTTGTGGATCAGACATTCCTTTCTTTAAAAATACAACTGCAGAAGCCAAACAAATGACCTGGAATATTTGTCCTCCTCAACTTGAAAGCATTCAATCCCAGATCTCCCTTGTTGTCCCAGGGTGGTTTTGTCCCCTGTATCTCTTTGTCAAGCAGTGCCCCTGTACTAATAAAGGATTCGTGATTCATGGTCTTAATAGATGGCAGCAAGAGTGAACACAGTCCTGTAGTTTAAAAATAAGATATTCCTCTGGAAGAGAGGTTACCTGCTAAAAAGATTGCTTATTGGTTTCACTCAGGGATTATTTAATTACAAACAAAATTTATTATTTTATGGTTAGTGTGGGAAAAAAAGCAAGGGGATGAGAACAGTCAGAATAAGGATAGGTCACTGGTTTGATGACCTGGTTAGCTGTAATGATGGGAACGGACTATTTTATCATCAGAAAGGATTAAAAAGAGACAAAATAATTCAAAAGAAAACTTAGGAAGTAAACTTAGGAATAAAAAATAAATCATCATCTGATCAGAAAGATGTTAGAAGTCAGTTTTCTTTGGCATTTATTTAATGTGAACCCGTTATTATGTGGAGGGAGTAGGCGTAGGTTAAAGGCTAGTAAGCTCTATTCCCATGTAAACTTGAAAGAAGATTATAGGAATAGCATATCAAGATTTTTTTACTAGTGCAAAAACCTACTTATTTTTATGACAGTGTAAATGGTGCTGCATTATTGGATTACATTATTTTTAAGTAAAGCAGTGGACTTCCAGTGCCCATCAGTCAGTTAATACCAGGCTGCCGGGGCACCGTGCCAAGGCATCAGCACACTTTGAGCCTGGGCTAAGCCTAAATCAAAGACATGTTTCAATAGAAGCTCTGTTGACACTGTCTTCCTGCCAGTGCTCTAGTAGGTAGCTGATAAAAAGGTCTTGCTTTGTAGCTAAAGTCAGCCTTTGGCTTTGGTTTCAGCCCACCACATCCATTATCAGGGCAATAGGTTAGTGAAACTGATAAGAAGTCCTCACATCTGAGCATCCATCAGGGAAATGAGTATGAACCCAGCAGTCTAATAACACAGGCACCACAAAGATGAATATGTCCTCTTCTGTCTGAATTTGAATTCTTGGATCTGGCTCTGAAAGGCTAGATTTGCATCTGAGCTTGTGCATTTTACAGGTTCCTAGAGATGATACTGAAACTAGAAATTGCAGAAAAAATCTATTGTAGGAGTACATAGCAGAGGACTGATGTTGCTGAAATTAAAAAAGTATTTAGGGATATTACAGTGCTGCTGAGGACCATGGAATGAGATTTCTAGATTGCAAGATAAAGCAACTATGTACTTCAAACAGCCACCCACAGAGCTATAATGTACATGTGGAAAATGACCTGCTTGTGGAGTCGTTTCTTGTAGCAGTTTTGGATTTAATTATGGATGCGAAAGAGCAGCCTTGAAAAACTGCTGAAAGATGTGCACACACAAATTATTCCAGCAGAAACAAAAACGGGAACTCGAATAAAAATAGAATTCTTTTAGAGAGAACCATGAAAATCTCAGCAGGGTTAAAACTATCAGATGGCAGAGATGTTGAACAAATATTGCAGGCAGCTGTTGAAGAAAATGGATTTCTAAATCAGAAAGATAGAGAGATACTTTCAGTCAGTTTATGTTCATAGTGTCAAAGACTGATATATTTTTTTATCTTCAAGACCTTATGAAAACTACCCATTTTGGTAGCTCAGGCGCTACATGGACTGGACCATTACAACTCTATCTCCTTTGATCTTCGTCATTAATTTCCAGTTCAGCCTCTTGCACTGTCTTTGCTGTATTCTGATGCTGGAGCAGTGGATTTAGAACATTTTTTCCTCCCCAAAACCCCCCCTTTGAAATAATTTCCTTTGTCACAAACTTCTAATGTTCTTTCTCCCATATCTGTTTACTTACAATAACCCTACACTATTTTTGTCCCATTATTATTTCTTTTTATTGTCCTTGGATCCTTGGTCTGTAAATGTCACTGGATTAAGGATGCTGAAAAGGAGACAGTTTCATGCCTTCAGAAAGTAGCTTTTTATCTAGTGTGAAAGCACATAATTGCCTTCCTCACCACAATGTATGAAAGAAGAGAATGAATTTTCAGAATATTTATATATTCTCATAGCATAGATTTTTCAGATTATCTGTGTAATGTCTTTTGAGAGACTATGGGGTTGTCCCTAATCAGCATCTCTAATTTGCAAAATCTTTTGGCAGTGTGTGACTTAGAGAATAAGGGCAAACTCCTTTGAACGTGATCAGCCTTGGATGCCAAAGTGTGCCCTGAACTCCTGCTGCACCTCTTTGCCGGTGTCGTACCTGTGATTGCTTTTCTCTTCCAGGACTCCCACCTGGGAATGTGCTCTATCTTCTCGTTCTTTAAGCTACAATAGGAATGTTGTTGCATGAGGTGTGCTGCCACCTTATTTAGTTAAGAAATAACCAACTGGTAACAAAAGCATCAGCAGACCCTCTTTCAGAGGAAAAAAAATAAGTCTTTTTTTCTCAGTCAGAATGACTTTGAATGAGTTCACTGGAGTTAAGTTTTCTTTTGCATATAATGATCTTCCATTACACTAGATTTTTTTTCTGTAGCTCTCTTTCTAAAGTTTCAAAAACTTTAATGCTCTTTAAGACTTTTCATTGGGTTTTTAATTTTACAAAAGCCGTATGGAAAGGAGATTATATCAGAAGAGAAATCAAAATTCCAGAAGCTAGTCACGTAGAGTTCTTGATAAAGACATTTCATAATTGTATCAGAAGCATTATGAAAAATAGATTAATTTTTTAAATGACCAGCATGGTCAAGATGCCAAAATCACTGGAAGAATGTTTTCAGTCATTTTGATGATAAACAAAACTAGTATGCCTGTGTTTTCCCTAGTGTGATTGATTATGTTAGTGACTAAAACAACAGTTAATATTAATGATGAAATTATATTAAATGATCTTATTGGAACTACATTTTCAGCTGTAACATAGTTCTTACAAAACCACTTTTTATCTCATCGTGACTTTGGAGTATTAAGCCTTAGAAAATCTATTGATTCTATTGAATCAGTTCTTAGAGTGCCTTCCTAGCAGATGATAGCATTAATTATAGAATCATAGAATGGTTTGGGTTGGAAGGGACCTTAGAGATCACCTAGTTCCAACCCCCCTGCCATGGGCAGGGACACCCTCCACTAGCCCAGGTTGCTCAAAGCCTCATCCAGCCTGGCTTTGAACCCCTCCAGGGATGGGGCATCCACAGCTTCCCTGGGCAACCTGGGCCAGTGTCTCACCACCCTCACAGTAAAAAATTTCTTCCTTATATCTAGTCCGAATCTCTCCTCTTCAAGTTTAAATCCATTATC
>VZTO01000398.1:19257-32073 GCA_013400615.1 Syrrhaptes paradoxus | reverse complement strand
GACCCACGTGCAGGACCTTGCACTTGGCCTTGTTAAATTTCATGAGGTTGGCATGGGCCCACCTCTCCAGCCTGTCCAGGTCCCTCTGGATGGCATCCCTTCCCTCCAGCGTGTCCACCACACCACACAGCTTGGTGTCATCAGCAAACTTGCTGAGGGTGCACTCCATCCCACTGTCCATGTTTCTGACAAAAATGTTAAATAGAACCGGTCCCAGTACTGATCCCTGAATTCACTGTCACTAAAAGTTCTTTCCAATTTAGGAATGAGGTTCTCTAGAAACACTGCATTTATCTTAAACTATATTTAGCAAGACACTAAAAGATATGACATGAACAAGATATTTTTTAAAATCTGCCTTCTTTTCCATATGTGGAATTAGATGCTTAAAGATAGTCACTCACCTGTGATCTTTGCTTACTCAAGATGTCAAGACCAAAGCTCAATGTACATTTGAGACCAGAAAGAGTGACCAAGGCTCCACACTTAGCATCTAAGACATTTGCAGGGCAGTAAAGGAGATCTGTATTCTGTTCTTATTGCCAAGAACAATTTACAGCTTTCATCCACAAAACCACAGGAACCATGCCAAATTAGACCACAGGCTCGTCTAGCCCAATATCCTACCTCCAACAGCAGCAGATGCCCAAGGAGGTTAGAAATAAGCTAAGGATGCAGTAATAACTAGAATATTTTGCTGTCCCATAACAATCTGTGGCTTAGGGACATCCCTTGCCAAAAATACTTTTTTCTTCATTTGTCTCAATTTAGATATGTTGTATTTATTCACTTTCCCTGGAGCACTTGGAGACTTTTATCAGCAACATCTTGTGGCACCAAGTCCTACAGCTTTGCACAGCTACAAGTGTGTGAAGAATGACCTCCTTGTTTGCTGTGAGCCTGCCTCTCTCATTTGAGGCCCCATAGTTCTGTAGTAGAAAAAGGAGTGAACAGTAATTCTCTATTCACCTTATCCAGGCCACTTAGGGTTTTGTAGTCTACTTCCATATCAATCCTTGGTCATGTCCAGTCTGAAAGTTTTTGTCTTGCTTAGTTGTTTCCCATAGGAAAGCTGTTCAACATCTTTGAAGATCCTTGTTGTTCTTCTCTGACCCTTTTTCATTTCAGTCCAGCCTGAGCAGAGCTAATTGTCTTTGATTGCTGACTTTCATCAGGAAAACGAAAATTAGCTGTTATTATTTGCTGCACATCTAAATATTTAAGAAGAAAGGAGTTCTACTCCCTTTTCCTGCCCCTCCACAAAGGCATTCAGCTGCTGTTGTTGTTATAATAAGTAATTAGTTGCTTTCTAACCAGTATAAAGAAATTTCCAGTTGGTATTTACAACTGTTTCTCAGTCATCTGTTCCAGAGGAAGGGAGCTGTTGCCAGGAATAAAACATTGTAATCTACTTGTACTATGTTTTCAGTTATATATTTTACTTCATTGCAATTAAATTTTATAATCCTTAAAATAAAAACTTAAATAATACAGTAAAGCAATAAACAATAAATCAGTAAATTATAAATTCCCTAATATTTTTTCTGTAGTTCAGCAGAAATTAAATTAAATTTTCCAATGCCCTTCTTGAAAAGCTATAACCCATAATTTTAAAGACACTTCACCAGGATACCATACAAAAGAGGCCATGAACATCCCCCTTCTGGCTTTTTTTTTCACACTGTTAAGAAAAGACTAACTCCCCTCCCGTACCTTAGGAACGTATAGAAAACCTGCCCAAAGCAGCAGAGCGGTGGCTCTGGGGTGTTCACTGAGCAGCTGGGGCTAAGGGCCAGGCAGCGGTGGGACTGGGGCACCGTGTTGTGTGTTTTGATGTTCCTCTGAGCTTCCTCCAGGAGGGCCAAGGTCCTAACTCACCACCCTGGATTCCACTCTGGGGACCAGATGCTGAAAGCTAGTGATGGTGAAGTTAGCAATGGAGAAGAAATTTTAACATATTTCAGTGCCCAAGTTCCTTCTTGGATCTAGCGCTCTCTTAGCATGCGGAGTGTGGGGTAACAGTTACCACATTCATTGACAGAAGCTTTGATGTATGTCATGCAGCCCGCTTAGCAAAGGATGGGGAGGGGGAGGCTGCCTGGCCTTAAAGCCTTTTGAACTATTTCCATGTTTAACTCTTTTTTTTTGTAAATGTTCCAGATATGAAACACAGCAAAAAAAAACCCCTCAAAACCCCCCAAAACAAAGAAAGAACTGCATTATCTTAAGAGAAAGGAAAGAAGGAACAATTTATTATTTCAACAAATGATAAATGTTGGAAATCAAAGAACAGACTCGGTTTTGAATAATGTTAATATTCTGTCCCTCTGATATTGCCTTTAAATGTTGATATATCATGTCTCTGAGGAAATGGTGGTATTACAGCCGCTGGTAGTGATTATTAGATAAAGGTTGCAATTGTGTGCTTTCTTTCCCCCCCCTCCCCTCCCTGAAAAAGGTCTGATTGTTAAAACATTCTCTGAAGAAGCTGTTTCAACCGTTTCTGCTATGCTAGACTTCATCCTTGGTGATTAGCAGCCCTCTTTGCTTTGAAGATTTAGTGCAAGCAAACTATACTTCTGTGACCTTTCATTTCTGTTCTGAACTCTCTGAAAATTCTTGCTTGGCACAAAAGAAGCAATGCATATGCCAGCCTGACAAAAGGAAAGCAGCTTTCTGAAATGGGAAGATATAAATCAGGAAGCAGTTCCTCATCCTTGCTGATTCAGATACTTACTTTTTCTTTCTATAGCCCAGAGAATATAATTTAGTTTTATAAATTGCCATTCAAAGACTGCCCTCACAGTTGAGGCTTTGGTGTGACACAAGAGAAATCTGTTTTCAGTTTGTGGCTCTGATTTCGACTTGCTGTACAGTCTGTCAAGTGACTGGGGACAAGAGTACTCAGCCCTAACAGGCACCAAAAGATAGACTTTTAAATCTGAATGAGTCACTAACAGACTGCTGATCTTAACTGGGCTCTTGTTATAGGTTCAGATTCATTTTCTCCTGACACAGTTAGAACAGGCCAAATGAATTACCTTGTGATGGTGCTTATTTATCTCCATTGCCATGGAGGGGTTCCAAGGTGACATGGTCCTACTTTTAGCACTGGGCTTTTGAAAATAAGACTTCGGGTGAAAAGATTCCTACTTAAAATCTCTCTACTTTCCATCTGTAAATCTTAATTGTGATAGTACCTTTCTGTTCTTTTTTTTGCCTTTTCAAGTAGATTTCTGAGGAAAAATCAATGTTTTCTCATGTGAATTTGTGGTGCTTGCCATGGATAGGAGGGTGGAGGGGAGTCACAGGTTCAGGCAGGGCTCTTGCTTCTTGAAAAATATAAATAGTAAGTCGTGGCCACGGACTTTAATGACAATAACATTCTGTAATATGATGCATGTCAAAAATACTTGCAGAATTGATAAACGTTCCCGGGAAAGATCACAATGCTCCAGAAAACATCCCTGATGACTGAGAACAACTCTACATACTGAACATTTGGAAACCTTACAAATTCATCAGTAAAATCTTTGCGCCTTTGATTTACTGAGGTCAGAGACTTGACCTAACACCAATTACATTACTGGAGAGCAGTTGCTGAAATAAGATTTTTAATTTCTAGTATGTAATTGCTGAAAAGGTGGGAATGAATTACCTGGCTGGAACCTCTTGCCAAAGGTAATCCCTGTCTAGCTTTCTGAAAATGCACTAAATGCATAGTTATTCTATAATTACCTTCCACTGGGCAGAGCTTTGTTCATGCCAAAATATTTACAAATAATTACTTTGCTTTTATAAGGTCTTGCTCACATACCATAAGAGGGCACACATATTGAATCCCTTTCTGGTGTTTTTGTGATTCTTCCCATTAAATTACATAAGTCTTGTTTCCAATCTCCAGCATTGGAATGAATTTTATTTTTCACAAGTTCTTGTCAAAATAGTTTTTTTTCCTTTGCTCTCTGGAATAAATAGTTCACAACTGCCTGATGATATCCTTGCTGATATCTAGATTTTCCCTTACAGAGAACCAGCAGAATACTAGAGTTAATGAGTTTTCTTTGACTTTATTTGCAAACGGATAAATCAAATAAATGAATTCCATCTGACTTTCTCTCATCTAACTGCAATAACTGGCATAAGGCTAACTCAAAGTATTTCTAAACAATGAAGAGAGTGAAGTTTCTGAAGTTCACAAACATCTGCTGTTTGCCTCCATTATAGAACTGGGTTTAACTGGTCTGGACCAGTCCTGGTAGAACTAGCTTGTGAGAACAAGCTGGGTGGCTGGTTAGTGTGGTTTGATAGATAATAGGCCTCCCTCCCAACTAGCAGATGTTGTCCTTTCTCGCCTCAAACTTCACTGTCACAAAATAGATTGCTGTGGAATGATAATTCTGGACCAGGAGGGAATGCTTGCTCCTGATGTTGCAACTGATGCAGAAACAGTCATTTTGACAAAAGAAGAGCTCTTAAGAAGAAAAACCTAAATTTAAAGCATTTCACCTGGCAAAGTGAAAAAAAGATTTTTTTAAAAAAGCAAGAAAATAAGCCCAAGAGGTTGAACTAGGAGAAAGGGAGGATGGGGGAAAAATTAACACTCATGTTCATGAACGGAGTGACGTAGAAAAGAAATGGACTACAAGAATGAGCTAAATGGAGAGCAGGACATGAAAATTACTGTACAAATATCTGGAAGGGAGCACATGGAAAATAAAAATACAAATGAATAAAGGAGATTAAGCCACGTGTTCTGAGGTAATTGGAGATCGTAGTTTCATGCAACATGATGAAAGCTTTTATTTATAATGTCACACTCTGCCGTCACTTAAATAAGTCTGAGCTCATTCCTTTGACATCATTGGCTTTCCATGTAAGAGTTTTCAAATTTTAAAAAAGTCAGTAAAAGTCAGATGACTCCTGTGGAATTTGTGGGCTATGGAGCCGTGTAAACTGAGAGCAGAATTTAGCAAAGTAAGTTGAGTCGGTGCCAGTAGTAATCGTTTTCTGTGCTATGTTATTTTGGGATTAGTCTCATAAAGACATGAGATTTGCTTAGAGTAAGTATTCAAACCTTTCTTTGTGGTGTTACTTTCATCATCCTAAGAGGTATATTTTATTGAAAAGCCTCATAAAAATATAAAAAAATAAGCCCAAGTCTGACGATTTTTATTATGTTAACAAAGCAATATAATATTCAATTAGTAAATACATATTTATAAATCAGTTATCACTCGGCTAGTTATATACACTCATATTTTACGATATAAACTACTTTTTTCTTCACTTATTTAAAAAATACTGCTCATCAAAGATTTTCACGTGTGCTTTTCCCATGTTTTTATTTTGGGATCAATAGTGCCCTGAGAGTTACTGTGCTCAATTTGTCTTTCATGCTGGAGGTTACTGCAGGTCCTAGAGACCATCCCTCTGAAGTGGGAACAAAGGTGATAGTTGAGCATATCCTTTCTAATTGAAACAAAAGAGTAGAAAAGAAAATTCCAGACTCTGGGACTGGGGTGAGAGGTTGGAGGGTAGGAAGAGTGTAAACTTCTCTTTATACTTTTTGATACGCAGAACAGAGACCAATAAAGAGCAGCTATTGTCCAACAGATGTACTCTGATCAATCTTTATCAATCCAATCATCATTGCATTTACGAAGCAGGATAAAGAATTTGCCCTGCAAAAAGTGACATCAGTCCTACCCTTTTCCCAGCTCTCTAATAATTTCCTTCCTTGATTTTCTTTTATTGCACCATCCCTATTATTAGATGCCAAAAGTTCAGAGGATTTGGCAGGCTGCTGCTATCATGTGGCAACCCCCTTCGGTGCGCAGTAGATATGTTGTGGATTTACGTTGTGTATCTCCTTTCCACATGCTTGAATCAGAGGACTGTTTTTATGCTGAAACATTGCCACAGAATTGCAGCTGGAGCTGTAAAGAACACCATAGGCTTGAAGGCCTGGCTTCAGAGCAGCTTTATTGGACAACAAGGCAAAACTTTAAAAAGAAAGGAAGGAAAAAAGACAACAAGCACAGCAGGCTGCTTTCTTCCATTTAGCAAAAGTGTAGTTTCCAAGTGGGGCTGCAGATTTCGCTTACTAGCGGGCTGTAATAGTTTGCCAACTGCAAGCACGTTTAATACCTCCAATGTGACTATTAAAAGTTTTATTCGGAATATGTCAGATTCTATTATTGTAAGAGAAGATGAAATCAGCTGTTCTCCAGACCCTGCACGGAGGGATGATTTGACTATTTGCAGCAAAGTGACAAATCACATCTATTGACTCTAAAATCTTCAAGTGAGGGATCTTCCGTCTTACACTGTATCTATTTTTAAAAAAGAAAGTAATAAAGGAAAGTATTATAAAAAAGGTAAAAACAGTTTTTATATTTCATAATAGAAACATTTAAAAAGTTCAGGGCAGCAAGAGTGTTTAAATCTTTTTCTGAAAGATAAGGAATGTATTTGTACTTTAAATGAGGTTCATAGACAAATCCAGCTGTGGGCATGGATAGATTCTCATTTAATCTATTATCATCTGGAGAGCAAGGTATCTTGTGTCACAAGTAATTTCATATATGACTGGAATCCTCTATTTTCCTCTCAGTAGCTATTAGGAGTTTAATTTTTCTCAAGACTAAAAATAAATCTTTTTTCAGCCTTCTTATACTGGAAGAGCATTTTCAGGAAAGTGATTTTAACTAAATGAAAGAGTTGTTAGTCTGTATTGTGTGCAACTCTTCACTCTTGTTCTCATTGTACCTGAGCGGTACAATCTATTGATGAGTAGGTTGTAACCCAGTCCAGCCATTGCATTCGGCTTTTCTCCTCAGTTTCACTCTTCCTGGAGGAAACAGCCACCTAAAGAGAGACTACAAACTCTGAAGGTGTACAAAGTCTGATTTTAAGAAGAAAAACCTAAATTAAAATATAATGCTATAATAAAAATTAAAATACAATGTTAAAAATTGCTTCTCAGCTCTCCCAGTGATTGAATCAGGTTAACAGCGAAATCTTAAGTGTCATGTGCATTTGACCCTAGCAAATATTGCTGCAATGGAAATTAGTTTGCCAGACGTATTTTTGAGATGTTCATGTCATAGAACTCAATTGCACCAGTATAAATGTTCCATAAAGAAAAGATCTGGGAAGTTAAATAATGAAAAAGCTTAATTCTTACCAATTTTTTATGAACCCGGTTTATGCCAGGGATACACAAAACTTCTTGCTGTACAAGCTTTTACAGAGTATTCACTTCTGACTTATGTCACAGCTAAAATATAGTTAAACTTCAGCAGTAAATGTTTCTTTCTCCTTTAAACAGGAATTTGTTTGAGAGCCCATGCCTGCAATGTGGTGGTGATATTCAAGTGGAACCTCCTATGTTCCAGCTTGCACCCATTGCCCCTTGTCCTATCACTGGATGTCACAGAGAAGAGCCTGGCTCCATCCTCCTGACACTCACCCTTCACATATTTATAAACATTCATTAGGTCACCCCTCAGTCTCCTCTTTTCCAAGCTAAAGAGACCCAGCTCCCTCAGCCTTTCCTCATAAGGGAGGTGCTCCATTCCCTTCATCATCTTTGTGGCTCTGCGCTGGACTCTCTCCAGCAGTTCCCTGTCCTTCTTGAACTGAGGGGCCCAGAACTGGACACAATATTCCAGATGCGGTCTCACCAGGGCAGAGTAGAGGGGGAGGAGAACCTCTCTTGACCTACTGACCACCCCCCTTCTGATACACCCCAGGATGCCATTGGCCTTCTTGGCCACGAGGGCACAGTGCTGGCTCATGGTCATCCTGCTGTCCACCAGGACCCCCAGGTCCCTCTCCCCTACACTACTCTCCAACAGGTCAGTACCCAACTCATACTGCAACCTGGTGTTGTTCTTGCCCAGATGCAAGACTCTACACTTGCTCTTGTTAAATTGCATTAAATTTTTCCCCGCCCAAATCTCCAGCCTGTCTAGGTCTCGCTGGATGGAAGCACAGCCATCTGGTGTGTCAGCCACTCCTCCCAGTTTCGTATCATCAGCAAACTTGCTGAGGGTGCACTCTACTCCCTCATCCAAGTAGTTGATGGGGAGAATTAGTTAAAATGTGATGGAGTCTTAAGGAGACCAGTAAGAACTATGAGTGCATGACCCAAAGTGCTCCTTGCCCTGGCCTGAGGTACCAGCAGAATGGCACAATTCGTGTTTTCAGCTGTGACGGGCCGGTTGAGGTATTCTGCCTGTTATACTGGAGAAAGCAACCTACCACATAAACCTGCTGAAATTACAGCAGATGAAGTGAAGTTCGCTCTCCTGATGTGCCCTGCCTGGGTTTACAGCCTTTCTCAGATCCACTGAGCAGTAGGGCTGGAGGAGGATTTAATTCCCCAGTAAGAGCCAAAAGCCAGTGTCCAACTCCAGGTTTTAAAGCAGGTTTCTCAGACCCTCGGGGACAGGCAGACCACAAACCCCATGCCCAGGAAGCATGGCAGGGAGGGAGGTGTGGGTGCAGCGGAGCCTCTCCTGCAGCAGGGATGGAGCTCGGAGAGAAGGGGAACAGGGAGATGCCGGGCCCGCGGGTCATGCCGGGAGCATGAAATCCAGACATCATGGCTGCAAATCTGATCCTGCAGCTCTGTCTTAGGTGGAGCATGAAAAATAAGCATTGGGAAGGAATAAATACCCTTCCAATCCACACTCCACAGTGGAGAGGAGGCACGTGTTGTGTATGCAGTGCAGGCCCATAACAGGTCATTAGCCTTGACAAGGGAATCCTGCCCACTGCCCAGCTATATGGCTTTGACCTCAAAGGCCAACACAGTCCTGCTGTGGTGGTTTGATTCCTGGGTTACACAAACCCTATGGACCCCAGGGGTAGGTCATGTTACAGTGGCCGATGGAGCCGTTGCTCCCATCTCCCAGGCAGGATGGTGCTGGTGTCAATGACCTGGTCACCATCCTGTGGGGAGAATCTACACACTCCAGAAGTCATATGTAAGCCATTGCCGGAGGCAGGTTTGCTTTCGAAAAGAAAAATATATTATAATATTGGTGGCCTTCTAAAAATTTTTTTTTTTGTTGGCCATAGACTAAAATATAAGAATTCTTAAAAATGTTTTTAAAGTTGACTGTACAACTAGTTACTGCTCATTGGGTGAAAAGGTCAAGGAAAACATGAAGTTGGTGGGATAAATAGGACTATTCCTTAGAGGAAATAGTTGCAGGATCAGGTCTTGCACTGTTGCTGTAAGAAGATACTAAACAGTGGAATCAGAGGTTGTTATAAATGCTGAATTTCAGAGTGGTCCTTCAGAACAGACAAGGTACAATGACACAGGTTAAAGGTGTAGATTCAACCCTTGATCAAGGAGGTATTACAAAGGCTATTGGTTTCATGCTAGGAAAATACAAGATACTCAAGATTTAGCTTAACAAAAGGAGTTTGCACTCTTTTAATTTACATTAGGTGGAGCTGAGAAGAGGTTCTGGGGCACTGAATATGCAAAGATGGAAAGTACTAAAGGGAAAACTTAAAAATCAGCCATCCTCAGAGAACCTCAGAGAACAATAACTGCTTCTAGTACAGATGAAAGACAGCTGAAGGTTCTCAGCATCACAGATGTAGAAGCAATTTAACATTAGAGTTTGAATGCATCAGTTAATTGCACCTTCATAAGATGAAGGTTGGAGGCCTGTTAAAAGTTAAAGCTTACAGTGTAGGAATTGATATGCTCATGTATTGCTCCACATACACTACAGGTATTTTTCAAGGCACAAACCAGAAATTTTTAAAAGATAAATGAAACCAATGATGTTTTCCATATTAATGAAATGAAACTTGAAAATCTTCAACTTTCAAGAGTAAAAGAAAAAAGTTCTAAGTTAGGAAAACAAAGTAAAAAATGCTAAGATCAGGTTTCTTTCTAAATCAGCAAACTCCAAATATCATTACTCAAGAGTCTGTATTCTTTGCTTGTCAGAAGTTGTTTCCTAAGCATGTTTTGCCCTTAGAAAAGAAGCCATGAGTCTGCCAGTGGAATGAATCATTTTACTGGATTTATTACATGAAATGTACCCTTTGAAAGTAAAAAGAGCTAAGTTTTATACTGTGACTTTATAGTAACTGTTAAGAAACGTAATACAAGTTACTGTAGAAATAATAATGAGAAGAATAACTCAGTGACTTTTGGATTTTCACTAAGTCTACTTGTTTGTTATTTAAATTCACTGGCAGGGTGAGACACCAAGAAAAAAACACTTTTCAGAAGAAAATTTATTCTATCACTGCACAACAGTAAAGAGATCCATGGACTGAGCGTTTCTAGATATCACAGTAAATCCACTGAGATTTCAATAAATAAATTAAATACCAGAGATGAAAGACTCATACAAAGCTTTTGTTGTAAAAATTTTCCATAAAATTGAAGAATTTATCTTAGAAAAATGCTAGTTCACCTTGATAAAAAGTTAAACATAGAGAACTGCATTATGAAAGCCAGGAAAAAGACAACAAAATGATAGAATTGGTTGCTCCATGAAGTGTGCTGTGACAGATAAATAGAATAAATAATAAATGAATAAAATGTCAGTGCCTATCTGAGTATTTATCAAAATTCTTCAAAGACCCCAGAATAAAGAGTCAGCCTAAACAATTTCCGTAAATTGAAATTCCCTTGTATAATTATCTGACTTGCCATCAGACTCTACAGAAGCTCAGCCAAACCAAAAGTAGATTCTGATGTTTATATTCCATGGTATCTCTTTGACTTCACTATGAATTAGTTCTCATTTTTTACTTTCTGAGCAAGCTCAGCTGTGCCCAGACAGTAATGTGAAACATATTGAGGGCAAAACCTGCACAAATTTAACAAGCGTAGGAGCTATCTAGGCAGCTTGGAGCCCTGAACTGAAATCAAGTTCAGTGCATCATATATAATTTATTTGCTTTATTTGAAATTGGTCACTGTTATTGTTAGCATTGCTCCTTTGAAAGGTTATCTGCTTGCTTGCTAATGCAGAGAATGTAAATTGAATATTAGTGAGAGATGTGACACTAATAATGCACTTCCTAGTTATTTTCCTGTGTGATGTTGTTTCAGTGCTTGAAATATCCAGTATTAAGATGTCTTTGAAAAGGGTGTGCCTTAGCAATACTACCGGTATTGAACTACCACTCTGTTTGGCTGGCAGGAACCACCAAATTTTACAAGGATGCTTGCTGGTCATTGCAACATTGCTTATTCTGGCATCTCATTCACCAAGCTGCTCTTCTTAAAATGCTATCTGTCTGCTGAATTACAGCAATGTGGAGGCAAAAGGTCCACTAGTCACTCATTTACAGAAGCATTGAGAAATAATTGGAAGCAGGGATTTTTCTGAACCTGCGTGGTAGAAGGAAGAGTCTAGAGTCTCATGTGTTGGAGTACAGGAGTTTGGGAACAACCTATGGGAGACAGAAACAGCAGCTGAGGGTGAAATAAAGGAGGTGGAGGAGAGACAGAAGGGCTGGAGAAGGAATTTCTCAGAGCAAAGCCAGAAGTGAGATGCTCAGGATGGTAGGAAATGACTGGGAGTCTTGGCCCTGTTCCTTAGTCAGCCTTTCTACAACCAGCTGGTCCAAATAAAGCCCCTCCCAAAGGTGGGCCCAGGAGATTTCCAACCAAAACAAATCTCCCTGAAACTGTTGACCTGGAAGGTGCTTGTAGGGTATGTTCTACAGTGATGCTTTCATTATGGGTCCTTCTGGTTCATTTTTTTGGTCAAAATTCAATTTGGTCCCTTTGAAGTCACCAGGACATTTCTGCTTTTGGGTTTTGAAGACATGGGGTGAGAACAGCAATTGCTTCAGGTTTGTTTCCTTTCCTCAGACACTGTTGTGTACCAGTAGATGTTTTAGGTCAAATCCTGGCCTTGCTGAAATGACAAAATCCCTGGTGATTTCATGGAGCCAGAATTTTTCATTCTCATGTTCTCTTATGGGAGCATTATATAAGGAGAATTAATTTACTGCCGCAGAGGTCAGAGTAGGTCTTAGTGTGATACAAGTTAAAATTAATACATAAAAGAATGAGAAAAAAGAAAAAAGATTTCCTATTTTTTTCCACTGATCTAGCAATTTAGTAAACGAACCCATTTTAAGAAAATAATCTGTTCTATATAACAGCTCTTCTCATTTTTTAATAATAAATGGGGTGATTTACTGTCTGAAGACACTAAAAATACACTGCAAACACTGTCTAATAGAATGACCCAAACCTCCAGAAGTCTGGAAACTGTTGTTACTGTACAAAGCTGCGTTCACTAAAGTATTTTCTTTATACTTGCCTGGAGTACTAGTATATATATTACTCGTCCATGGAACAATAAAGAATTTAGTTAACAACTTTTGTTAAATTGAAACAATGTGCATATAAAAATTGCTCACTCAGTCAAAGAAATATAGCCTCCACTTCCTTGGAGTTTAAAGCTTGGAAACTGTTCCAGGCATCTTTATCTGCAATGTGTTTCTCCACTAATAGTGCAGCTCTGATTTACTTTAGCAGATCTGCTCAGGGTGAAGAACCGACCACCACTGATTCTCGTCACCTACAGTATAAGTGAAACAAGGGAGTACTGAATGTGAGCAGCATCAGCAGAATCAGATTGGTATTTGAAAACAATGGGGTGAAAAGTATGGAAACTTTCGTTACTACATGCAGTATATTTTGCCATTTCATTGTAGGCATATGGGAGCATTATATAAGGAGAATTAATTTACTGCCGCAGAGGTCAGAGTAGGTCTTAGTGTGATACAAGTTAAAATTAATACATAAAA
>VZTO01000398.1:0-18857 GCA_013400615.1 Syrrhaptes paradoxus | reverse complement strand
TGTATATCTTTTTTTTTTTTCATTCTGAAAAATTTGGGAAAAGTACAAATAAAAAATAGGGGAAAATTATTTCAAGCTTTTGAAAAAGAATAATTAAAAAAAACTGTAAAAAAATCTAAACCAGAAGTTTTGTCAGGGTAGATCAAACATTGTTGCATCTTGCTTCACGTAAAAGCTCTGTAGGCTGCTCAGTGAGAGCTGCTGTCTCTCGGGTCACAGCCCTCTGTTATCCTGTCCCTCAGCAGGCTTTGGTTCATAACCAAACTCTTAGGACACTGGTTGGCAAAAATTAATACTCTATAATCTCTTGTTATTAAGAGCACTTGCTATCTTGCTGTCTCATTGATTCTAGCCTGTAATGATACAATTTATTTCTGATATGTAAGTGAATATCAAACCACTGAAGGGTGAACACCTCAAGAAGAGCTGCACATCCAACTTGCAAGAGACAACCAATCCCTTCGGACAAGCCATCGCCTCCCATGCTTTTAAATCCATTCCAGAAAGGTTGTTTCTTCCACAAAAATGCAATGGTGACATTGACAGTTGACTGCAAGGAACAGAAATTCTAGTGATATCCTTTCAGCTCAACTATTGTCTCTCTTCTGAAGACAATAAAATCTTGCATGAGTGTTTGGGGCCTTCTCTGAATATGCTCGTAGAGTTTAATAATTTCAGACAAGAGCAGAAGAGAATTTTAATCTGTCAGAAGAATAGAAGATCGAGCTGGCAAAACTGAATGACACACAAGTTGTAAAGTTCAGCCATCCCCATGAAAATAAACAGCTCTCGGGAAGTACTAAGTGCTGTTTCCAGAAATTAGTACTGTGAGACTACACCAACTTCACAGCAAACTAAGTAAGGTCAGCAATAAACAGAGACCAGACTCTAGAATAAATCAAAATAATACCAAGAAAACAGAAACTGATGTAAACAGAAGCAGAGCTACATGCATTTCTTTGAAACTGCAGAGATCTGTGAGGCCTGGGGATGAGAAAGACAATTTCTTGGAAATGGCAACAATAAAGAGAGCTACAGCCAAGAGCGGGTAGATTTTGTAACCTTTCAGAAACAGGACCTGATTTTCTTTGCAAACCACATTACAGTGTAATGGATCAAAGTCTCTGCTGCACTGCAGCTTCACTCACCCAGAAATTTGAGGGTCACTTCTGTGCCAGTACAAGTCCCAACTACTGCAGAGCCAAGAGCTGCTCTAACGCCTGACAACTTTGAAAAGCTTTTCAGGAGCAAGGCTGGCTGCAGCAAAACATGCCTCCTTCTCTGTGCAGCAACGTGGGTCCAACTACGTGATCGAGCTCAGTCTGAAATTCAGTAACCTAGATACAGTTTAGAAATGGCATTGGTCTTTCTGAGTGTCCAGACTGCTCAAAAAGCTGTCTCCACTGCACTGAAACATTACATCAGGGAATGAGAGGTCCCAAAGGGAAAAGGGAAGGATATGATGCTGCCTTCTGCACACACATGCCTCTCCCATCAAAAAAAAAAAACCAAAAAACAAACCCATTTTTGTTCACTTCTGCAGAGCTTGTTTCCTCATTTTTTACACAATGCCTTCAAATATTTATTATCTTCTAGGCACTTTCAGCTAAAGAGTTAAAAAAATGTTTCACTCTTCTATAACTTGATTAGCATATAAATGTTATCTTGACAACCCTGAAGAATAAAGTCTGCTCATCCCCAGAACAAGTACAAGGCAGTCAGAAATCCGGCATTTTTTTCCACATTTCTGTACCAATAAATCTCATCTATTGCTTAAACAGTACTTCTAGGAGTGAAAGGACAGTTTAATCTCCATGTCTATTCAATTTTTGGCCTCTGTAAAGAGACTGCCAAAAAAGTTGCCAATTAGTGCTAATTGTAGAGAAGGTTTTTGTGATGTTCACCCTTGTCCAGTGAAAATTGGATTACAACCATCAAACTCATTTCCTATGCTGCTGATATATTTTATTCAGGTCACCAGCACTTCTGCAGATAGACTTTTTAAAAATAGTCTGATCATACACGAAGAGAACAGAGGTTGAAGACTCATCATTATATTTCACTCTCTTTTCTCTCAATACGTTAGATTTATTTGGGGGGTTATGTTAGCTGAATTTTCTCAACCACAATACACAAAAACAAAATAAGACTTCAAGAGTCTTTCAGTTCTCATGTGGTTATGTAATAATACATTAATATAAAGGATTTCCATTTTTAGACATCAAACCCCTGACAGATGTTTTTGGATCTAGTTGCATTTAGTTAGTCTCCATTATTATGGCACACTTTGATCTGGAGAATTCCTTGTCTGTGATCAAATGTAAAATGAATTCAGATTCATTCCCTTTCATCTCCTGTGAGCAAGACGTGTGAACCATTTACTTAGCCCTGTGACTCTGTATGATGAGTATTGTCTTTTTCACTGGTTCCTGGTGGGTTTTTTTTTTCTTTTTCTGGTAGAGGAACCAGCTCCTTTATATGATCTTACAAAAGACACCGGCAGAATGTCACTTCACATTTGTCAGGAGCAAGCCCCATACTCTCTTTAACAAGTGGTGTTTTACAATGTCTTGCAGAAGATTTTTGCAAACTGATGTTAATTATCCCAGAAAAAAAGATAGCAATTAAGGCATCAAAACTGTCTTCGGAAAATCTGAAAGGTTTTACTCAACCCAGAGAGGTAGATATTATGAAGGCTAATGCTACAAAAGACTCTTTAACTCACCTCCTTATAGCTAAGCATTGTAGGAACCAGACAAGAAAGATCACCCTTGTTTAGGAGTCTTTGCTGCCACTGTTAATGGCTCAACAGAGTGTGCTGAAAGAGATTTTTCAGTTATATTAGTTTCTTTGTTTTCACAGGTTTATACCATCTCATTATCAGGGCTGCATGCATTTCCTATACCTACATGTTGTTACTACAATGGATATTGAAAAGGCAAATAGGTAAAACAAAAATATTCTTCCCCTCACACCCTTACCACCAGTAGTTTAAAATGAAGGGTTACTGTATGCATTGAACATCATATGTCAACCATTTAAATTCTGAACCCTCAATTTGCCCATAATCTTTTATTTAACCTGTGAGAACAATGAGTGTTCATACAAGCTTTGAAGAACAGGTTCCTACATACTTACTTTGTACTTATAATTTTCTTTACCCCTTTATTTGCAAACTACTTTCTAACCAACTCATATACCTTACGCCAACATATTTAAAAGTGAGATATCATGGGCTACAATCCTACAAGCATATAAGTGTACATGTAACTTCAGCAATTTAAATAGCCCCTTAGACAACATAAGGGATGTCTGCAGAGCACTCACAGGAGAGACATCTTAGAACAGGATAGTTTTAAATTTGTGGTCCTGGGTGCTGCCAGCAGTTCAGCTTCAGCAGATTCATCTCAGTAGCCAAAACTGAGCCTGGCATTGTGCAACACCTCTGTCACTGTGGACTTCCCTAGGGGGTTTGGTTATGGCTTTTCCAGATTTGTCTTGCTTACAAGGTATTCAGCCTCCTCTGGCACAGGGTGTCAGTCTGGTACCCAGTTCCCCAGTGCTGCCTTGAAATGGGCATGCTCTGCCAAACCTGTTGAGCATCTATGGCGTGGTTGAAGGTCTCCATGCCGGCCCCTCCGCAGGCACCCTCATGCCCCTGGTTCATGATCACAGGGTTGACGGCTCCCGATGTGAGCTGGAACCCTTAAACTGAGGTATAGATGACCCTAAGATGTTGAATTTCTATTTTGCACTTCTAGGATTGAGATATGGCAATATAGCAAATACCAGTACCCAAATGGAGTCCAATTTCAACTTTGATATACTTTTTGTCTAAATTATTAACCCATAACTTAAATGCATCAAATAAAATGCTGACCTTCTTGCCAGCAGCAGCGGTTATTTACTTGAACATCAATGCCAAGTTTTAGCTTTAATTTAACTCCCAAACCATGCTGATGATATCATTGTTGGGTTTTATTGTCGGTTTAGTGCATTTGAACCACTTCTTCAGAGAAAGCTTCTTTAATGCCATACTATATCGTGGGTTAGGAAGGAAAAGCAAAGTTTATGGAATCCTGTGGAAAGGTCAGTGAAATCAGTAACTGCTGAAATGACCCAGCACAAAATGCCTGTGTAAAACTAACTTCATCTTTTTGGCTTCACTTATGTCCGTGTGGGGGCTGCCTCTGGACAGAAGGAAGGATGAAAAATTTCTGGTCAGTCTTTTAAAGTGAAAAGATTTTCAAAACAAGTCTTGCAGCTTAATGGACCACACAAGCAGAGGCCAGGAGTGCACTGTGAGGGTGAGGAAGTAGGTTACTAAATAGCAAATGGTGAATTTAGCTTCACAAGAAGAAACATAAAAAAACTATAAGCTCTCTATTGCTGTCCTTTCGGTTGTTTGGAAATGTGGATGCTTGGAAAGCATGAATGAATTAAACTTCTAGTGTAAGGGAGAAGAGACAATAAGTATGGAGAATTAAGTAAAGTTTTGAAAATTTGCAGGTTTTCAAAATAGGTGGTTAAAAATACAATGTGAAAGAGCTGATAAAAATAACCTTGTTTATCTGCCATGGCCCAAGAAACACCCACAGTGCACCAGTTGCTCAGCTGAGGTAGAAATTTATCAAGACGTGTTAGCCGAGTCCCTCACAAACACATGGGCTTTCAGTGTTATGTCCAAGGAAAAACTATATTTTCGCTGGCTTACTGCTTTGTAAAGATTTCTTCTGTTTTGGCAGAAATTCATCAGAGTGGATTTTTGTCCCCAAGCTAAGATTTTAGAGGGGACGCTGAACAACACACATTGTATTGGGGGGAAGTATGAAGACGTTACTGATGACAATACTTAAAGGAATAAAATACTCCATGAGGTATGACCTGAAACTGTTATTGCCGCTTGGTTGAAATACCTTTCATAATCCCTTTTTGCTTCAGTCGTGTGAACTGATATAAATCCCAAATTGATGCTGTTGAAATCTTAATATCACACAACCTTTAATCTTATTTCAAACTGATTATTGCCATTTTAGCCATTTGCTGTTGGAATGCAAATTTCTTTTTGCTTTTCTGGCAGCTGGAGGTCCTTGGCTGAATATGTTCTGCAAACTTTTTCTGTCTCTAGGGTGGTGTTTACAAATAATTATTATTAAAATTGGTTCTGTACTACCTTTGGATGGCAGTAAAGAGATTGACGTTGGAGAATTTTTTTCACATGGGATATTTGTATGCCGCATTGTGTAGTACACTACGTCAGGCACTTTGAAGTCCCAAACGTTACAGTTCTGGGATAACAGGAAGGCGGAGAATCTTAGGCTCAAACTGAAGAGTTCCAGCCTTCAAGAAACATTTGTGACCTCAATTTTCTCTCAGTAAATCACAACCTTTCTGGCTTGCACACAATTCTGCAGGCTATAGCCAAATAATTTAATGCCATTTGAAATAATTTAAATGTCATGCATGCTTTCTACAGCAGTATGCATACAGAATAAATTGAAACAATCTAAAAATTAGCCCCTGAAAAGGTGCATATGCCTGCTACATCTTATTGCTTAGATAACTAATGGGATATTTCAAACGAATTAATGGTCCAAAAGATATAATCATTTCAATTAAAAATGAATTCTGCATTTTGCATAGCATTACGTCCTGGAGAAATGAATACACAAAGGCTACTTTGCAGCTGTGGAAAAGATTGCAAATAGTTTTGTTCTGCCAACAACTTCCAGCCAGAAAGGGCATGCCATGTTACGGTTTGCTGTTCTGTACGGCCATAGTTATATTTTCTGTACGTAACAGTAAAGCGTTATGCCCTTGTAGACAAATTTCATTCAAAATAGTAGGGCCCACAGAGGGCCCATAGTTTCATCGCACAAAGGGTGATAACAAGAACTCTGGGTCAGGCAGACAAGGGGCCTTTTGGTTCTCATGAGCATATCAGAATTAGCTTGATATTTTTTTATCCATTGCAGGATGTTGGGATTTCCCCTTCCTCGTATTTAGGAGAAAGAAAGAAGTTCAGTGATTATCAAATGTTACCAACACAACCAAGGAGACCATCAGAGACTGGCAGGGCTGTTGCGTTGAGCATATAAAGAGTGATGAATGCAGCATCTTCAGAGATGCCCTCAAGAGACAGTGACAAAAACCTTCCCACAGGGTCTCTCAGGGATCCCACCTAAGCTTGTTGACATTGCTTGAAGAGATTGCTGTAGAGAACAAGCATCTTGTATGTCTGTGATAGAAATCTTCAACAGCAAAACTCTGTTCCCAAAGGAAAGTTAGGTCAGTTACTGCCAGTGAGTAACCGTACAATGGCACCAGCCATCCACACATTCACTGCATGTGGATCCCAAACCAAAGGCGGTTTGGGATCTTGCTCAGTGTTGATGTTGCAGTCATTTCTACCCAGGACCACTTCTCACCTTCCTGGAGAGTTTGTATTCGTCCAAAGAGCACACCTCAGAGAAACCCCACATTTGGTAGAAACAGTATGCAGAACTAGACCTGTCTTCCAGTTAGAATTACTGGTGGGTGACTCTTCATTTCTTCTGTCTGTTGACTGTGAGAGCTTGCCTTCAGGAAGAAACTCAACTCTGCAGTGACAAGACTAGAGAGAAATATGTGTAAACTAAAGAAATTCTCTGACACCCATTTTTGCAACTCCATTTATATTACAAGATAGTCTCCAGCAGCCATTCTTCAGAATCTTGGTAAGGAAGTCCTATGGAAGCAAGATATTGTCCCCATCTTCTTTAGGTCTGGACTCCTTTCACCTAAAATATTTTCCCCTGTAGATGGTGGCACTATTATAAATGCCTATTGTTGTGCTATGTCTGTCAACAAATTTGGATGCCTTCATTTTGAGTTGCAGTGGAATTAAATATTCATCTTTTGACTCTGGTACTCATACATAAAACTGCTTTTACAGTTGAGATGTTTTCAATGGGCTATAGTAAGCAGGTTCTCTGTAACAGCTGTGAAGATTTGCTCATTAGTTGTCAGTGCTTAGATGTAGGAAAAATTTAGGAAATGGTTTTTTCTGTCTACCCAATGATACGCAAATCTATCAATAACAGCTTCTGACACAATTTCCAGAATTGCGNCTGGAGACAAACACAATAACTCCTCCTCCCTGCCCTTGGCTTTTATGGCTGAGCTGATGTCACATGGTATGGAACAGCCAATCCGGGTCAGCTGTCCCGGCTCCGCCCCCTCCCAAGCTGTGTTACAAACCCCCTGCTGGCTGCCAGGGTGACACTCAGCACTGGGAGGCTGCTGTGGGGATACTGACTGCAGCTTAGCCAGGCCCAATACACTTTTTCACATAAAAGTTGATGATGAATCAAACGCATGCAAGTGTTACCAGCTACTCAACTTCCTGAGTTTATTTGCTGTTATTGGTTCCTGCTGCAAACCTTGCCAGGATAAGATGTCTTTTAAGGGCTGTTTGAGTCAGATCATTAACTTACAGTTGGTGCAATATACTTTGGCTATTTCTTTTTATTTTTTGTTGCTGTCACAATGCAGGCAGCAGGATGTCTTTTATATTGATGCCTCACAATAAGAAAGGGAAAAATGAATATACCCCAGTGCCTTCTTGTTATTGCCTTAAAAAAATGGTACAATGTGTGACAAGACACCTCATGTTTATATGGGCAAGTTTGTTTTTACCGTTGCTGTTATAAAAAGGTGGAACTTCTATCAGAATTCCACTTGTTTGTCAACTTTCACAATGTTTTAGTCTGCTTCATTTCAGTCCTCAGCATTTCAGAGTCTCTTACAGTTTTCTTTTTCCTTATAGAAGCAGCTACTCTGACAACAGAATTCACACAATGAGCTTCCAGGACTGGAAGCTCAAATTTGTTCTGAAAGTTGCAAGAAAAACCACAACATCTCAAGGCCTGATAATTCAAGAATGCTTATTTTACATAAGCCTGCTTCTAGGCTAACAGAAGTGCACTGTTATTCAGCAAAGAAAAAAAGCAGCACACTGTGATTCCTCTGTGTGTCTAGCAAGCATGACAATTAGACTAGTTGTGGGTATTTTTCAACAAAAACACTTCAGTATTCGAAGAGCTGTTTTGCTACGGTTTTTATCTTCCACATTTGGAAGGGAAGTGGAAGACATAATTAACTTTGTACCCATCATATTAGAGCACAGAATTACAACCATTAAAATTCCTGGTTTGGCTCTCGCTGAAGCACATGCCTCGCATAACCTCTGGCACTTTCAGAGAGGGGTGCGAGAGTGGTCTCACTCAGACTGGAATTACAAACTAATATAGCTCTCCAAGGAATGTAAAGCCACATACTTCACTCTCTCTTCACTTTAACACCATTTCCGAGATCCATGCATACTGTGGTAAGTGATATAACAACAAGGTGTTGATGATTTAGCTAAAGACATTTGTGGGAAAGGTATGTTCATCTTATGTTCAGACAAAGTCTCCAACTCTGTTAACAGAGTTTTCCTGTGGGCCACATAGCATTCAAATGGCAAGACTTTAAACTGAGAGTTTAAATTAAGTTTGAAGTCCTGGACAAAGATCAAATACAAAAGCACATTGCATTTAAAGTGTAAGACTTTAGACTGACAGTTTAAAATGTGAAGTCCTCATATCTGGACATGTTCATGGCTCTGCAATGGATTTCTTGAGTGCAGCTAGCAAGTCATTTAAATGATGTGTTACGGTGTTTTGATCTCCGAAATGAGGATAATGACAACTGTTCATCAGGAACGTTGTGATCATTAATATTTCATTGAAGCATTTTGAAATCTCTGGATAGAACTCGCTATATAAATATGCAGCATTATTACTGTTTAACTGGGTAATTTATTTACTCTCAGGGGATGCTACTGTCATAGTTTAGATAGCACTTTATACCTTCGATCTTTGCAGTGGCTTTTCTTGATTATCTTGGGCTGCAAACTAACATCTACCTTAACCCAGAAGTTTGAAGGAAAGCCATTCAGCTGTTATCAGAATATTAAACAAAAAAATACTTCTTTCAGCTGTTAGAGAAATTGAGCAGGAGTATTTGGCATTTGGTTTCTCGTATGCATGTGCAGTAATCACCACCATGAACTGCTGCTTTGTTAAAAATAGGTTAAGATCCAAATTCGGTTATCTATTTCGTAAAGAAGAAGTATATTCTCCTTACCTAAGGGGAAGGAAAATATAACACACACATACATTTGGATAACTAAAAATACATGGGCACCTGCTATGGGAATATATTAAAAACTTAAGGGTAACACTGAAATAAATAAGGTACAAATAAGACGTGCTAAATCTTTTTGTACAGTGGATTCCAAACTACAGATGTTGTGAGAGCAAACAGTCCTAAATGTTGATCCCCTGGCTGCTTTGCCCCAGCCCATCCATAGGGTGTGCTTCCCTTAGGATATTCCTTAGAGGGTGAGTATCAATCTATGGATGCCTTGACACTATGCTATTTTTGCTCCAGCTCTCTAGAAGCAGAAAGGAAGTGTGGCCAGAGCAGGGCTGTGATTTGGCATCCTTAAATGATGCCTTAGCAAACACCGACAACTTTGCCCAATGCACAACAGTTCTGAGTCTCTTCCAGGTTGTATTTGAGCCCAAGTGTTCCCCCACTCCGCCTCAGCCTTGTGGAGCTCAAAGAGGAGCATCTAATTACTTTGGCTCTCATTCCCGTGTCTCTAGAGTAGCTTAGCTGCACCCGATAGCCTTGTTTCCACAAACTGTTGTGTAGAGCTGTAGTAAAATAAAATTATCTGTGGATCCAGTCCTAAATTATGGAGAATTGTGTCTGTATGCCACTGACACAGGTAACACATAGTTTTTCCCCACTTAAGTCAGTAATACTATCCAGCTGGAAATTATCAAGTGAGTTGAAAAACATTCTCTACCCCTGTTGCTGATCTTACATATTCTGGAGCTTTTCTTCTGGCTTTCCTCTGAAATTCTTCCTCTTTTCCTGTCCTCCTTTGCCCTTTCCTGAGGCACAACTGATCTTTCTTCTGACTTACATTTTGCTGGCAGCAAAATTCAATTTTGCATCACAATGCTAAGAATCTTTGAGTTGTCTTTGACTTCACTCCAGGAGAACCAGGAAAATCAATAAAGAAAGCAAGCAGATAAGAATAAAGCACATACCACTAATTAAATATTTAGCCACACTTAAAAAAGGAGAGTACTTGTAATGAATGGTGTTGTGCATTTATTTTAATGTATTTTAACACTACTAGATGTTCATGAAAACTAGCTTTAGTATATTTAGGGGTCATAAGTTAAAAAAAAAGTATAATTTAATCTTTCCTATAGTGCTGCAAGTAGTTTTGTGTCTTACATAACCTTTTATTGTCAATCAAAATGACAGCAAATAGCTCGTTTAGATAAGAGATGCACTTTAATAATCAACTTTTAGCAGCTTTGGAAGCACATTTTGAGGAGGTGTGAAGTTATGTTCTGGCATTTCTTCAGGACACTTTATTTCTTCTTTGACAGCATTTTGTTTTACAGAACTGCAAAAGAAGTGACAGGTTATTGTGTATGTAATAATGGCTAATTTTTAACTTCAAAAACATCCCTGTGATCTTAAAAGCTTTTAATTTGTTCGTGAGCACAGGTTCATACAAGCCTTGTGCAAGATCTGTATGCTGTTTTAACAAATAGCTGCAGTGGTAGTTCTCTCTCCCAAAAAGTTTAATTAGATTTGAAAAGTGGCTTAAGCTCTTGTATGATTTTGACATCTATGGACACCATCACAAATATTCACACTTTGAACCTGGTACTGCAAGATGCTGTGGCTTTCATGCGAAAATGTTGTATTCCCAAATCACACTGAGATCCGTGGGTTTCAAGGTGAGCAGCACCTCAGAAGATGTGGTCAGTGCTTTGTAGAAGCAGAAATACCTGGGAACTTGGAAGTCTGTGGCAAATCTCTTATGCACTTTGGTGAACCTAGGAATTTTGGGTCACAGTGCTCAAATACTTGGCTGATACTTCAGTGATATTAGAGATCAAGATAATGGAAAAACATAATTGTATACACCCTTGTTCCCAAACACACATTCTCCACTACTGCAACACACACCAAATCACTTATACTCCTCTCTGGGAGGTCTTTTTAATTAAAAAGATTCAAACTCTGTTACTGAGAACATTATACACATCATCACAGTTGAAATATATTGTGCTGTTTATACATTGTCATGCGTGCCAAGTAATTTACATTTCACTCAACACAGATAGCCAAATAAGACTAAAACTAATCATATTCACAGTAATTTTTTAAACTTTTTGGTCAGTTTAATGACATTTAAGGAAGATCTGTATCTATTTCAAAGTTGTTTAAATTTTAATTTTTTAAAATACCAATTGTTTTTTGAAATTGGTATTAATTTCTATTCCTTCAAAAAATCTCAAAGTGATAAAACGTGTCCTCTGTATTTAATATTTAATCCAGTACAATGTCTTTAAACAGTTCTTGAAGTACATTTTTAAAGAATTACATTTACTTCCTAATAACCAATGTAACATATTTGTAAGAGCCCAAAACTCTTCTATTTTTTAAAATTTGTAGTAGAAGTAAATGTAAGGTAGTTAGCAATGACAGAGTTAATTTTTAAACAATGATTGAAACTTACTGCTTCAGTGAAGCTACACTTACGTATGTTAACTGCTAAGTTTGATGCTATTTGTGTTTGAGCAAAAATTCATTATTACTCTGAAAAACACGAGTGCTTTTCAGATTATTTCACACTTAATTGAATCTGGCGGTCCTTGATGTCAGTTGCAGAACCGCCATCGATGTTGCCAAGACCAGCACTGAGCCCATAAATTTTCTTCTTGTGTGGCTGGATCTGTCCCACTACCCAAAGTCCAGGCAAGGGGTGAGGCTCACGGTAACACCTATTTATAGATCCTGCTTGCTTGGGGAAGTACAAGCAGAGAGTGAAAAGGGATATGTCCGTCCACTTAGGTGGTTGGGAACCCCCAGATGAGACAAAAAGCAAGCACTGCCTGGGATGTCAAGAGAGCAACGCAATGCCTGGGTTTCTAGCAGGTCACCGAAAATGAGGTGGGAGCTCCCTGCAGTCCTCCCCCACTGCCTATTCTCATAGGAGTCACTTGCTGTTTCACATTTGATCTGTCTTGCTTTTGGATTGTTTAGTGTATAGCAGTTTTTGCTAAAAAGTTTAATTTCTGTCAGTCATTGTTCAGCTCCTCTTATTAAAGTGCTTTTTGGCATATTCTTATAGGAGCAGAGTTGACCTGCAGATCAGATTTTGATACAGCCAAGCCACTACCAAAGCTATAACAATCAAGATAATTTCCCTCCCTGCACTAAAAAAGTCTAGGTAAAGGCAGATATTCATAAAGCAGCTGTTTAATGTCAGCAGTCAGAAATAACGAGCTGTTTCCTCTGTATTTCTATTTTACATGGTGTAGCTCTCTAGTGATTGAAAGTCTACAATTTAAAAAAAACCTAGCAGTGATGTAAGAAAAGGTATTTATTCACACTACATGATGAAGATCATCTTGTCAATATTTCTGCTATAGGATGCTAGTCTGTTGTCATTGCTGTACAAGTCCTGCAGAGTATCTGAGGGAAACGTAAGGTGTGTTCTGTGATTGTGCCATGAGTCATGACTTTTATGTGCCACCTAAAACAGACCCGATTAAACAACATATCCCCTTCTGGCTGTATCCCAAAGCAGTTGCTCACTGTCACTGCTTTGAGTTGGCCCTACAGCTTAATGTCTGTGGTGTCTTTCCATCTGCTGAAAGGAATATACCATACTGCATTTGTTCTGGCTGATGCTCTCTTTGTTGATACCAGTCTCGAGGTCACCCAGCACAAGTGTTTGCCCTCTCCATTTCCAGGCATACAGGAGAATATGAAAGGAGAAGAGAGCCCTTGGGTTTGGCATGACTGTTTAACAGGGAATCATCTGCTTCCAGTACAAATAATTGCATGTCACTGTTCTATCTGGATCTCCAAGGACAGAGAGCTTTCAAAATGCCATCAGGAGTTCTTCAGGCTTCTTAGATGACTGTGTTGTTGTTGTGGTGTCTTGCTGTCAGCCAGGGTCAAAAACACAACAGTCCTCACAGCTTCTTCTCTTTGCACAAAGGATTTCACCAGGAAAAGATTACCTTTCTGCATATTTTCCAGCAGCAAATCAAATAACTTCCAAATAAGAAGAAAGAGCAGGCATCGGTTTCAAGCACCCGACAATTTGGAAGGAAACCTCTGTTGCATTTAGCCAGCTTCTGCTTTCTAATAAGGGCAAGGCAAGTATCCTGTGGTCCTGCTTGGCCTCCTGCCCTCTTGTGCCTGGCATGGATGGCCAGTGGCTCTGTGCCTGTTTTTGGTCTCCACCCTGATGTCAATCCACCTCACTGGGCTTCTGTCAGGTCACTGGGGTAACTGCCACAAGAAGGTGATCTGCCCTCTGCTCTCCTGCCATGCTGCTTTCTTGGCAAGAACCCATGTTGGACGTGTGACATTTGGTCTACTTTTACCTTTAAACCTCCTGTAAGAGGACACCATTTTTTAATTCTCTAACTTGCAAGCACATAGACCGAAGCAATTTTAAAAACTGGAAGATTTTGTAAGAGAAAATGTAAAACTAGAGGGAATAAGTTGAACAAAGCTGAAGCAACAAGATCCATAAAACTATACTGATAGCACTGTCTTCTATACGTGTGAGGAACAGTTCTTATTGTAAATTACTAGACTATGAGGTCTTCCTAATATATTCAGATTTAGTACATCAAGCAAGTAATGTATCTGTTGCCCTGTAGGCTTTTTCCTGTGGTTACAGAGATCAAGTTCTAGCTTTTTTTTTTTTTTTTTTTCACTTATTTTAGGGAATGACCCAGGTAAAGTAGATTTCTGACTGTCTAACATTCTGTCACAGTCAGTCTTTGCAGCTAATAGTTTTCATCTGTAAGATACTGTAGTAAAATTACAGATAAATATATTTAAGTGTCCCTCTGCAAGGTGTTAGGTGTCTGCCTGTAAATGACAAGGAAGAGATACCAGACAGAGCTGGCTGAGTTCACTAGGCACGTATGGTGCCACAGAAAGAGTTTAGTCCTGGGTGTTCTTTAAATGTGGAAGGAGATAATTACTTTCGAAAGAGGAATAAAAGACAATAACAATAATAGTAGTATGCAAGCAACACGGGTTAGTTTCTACTTCCAGACAGATAATGTGCTTGATGTATTTCTAAGTGAGTCTTTTTCTACGCCTGAAGTATTATATAAAGCACTACTGAGCGCAGACAAGAGCATATTGTTAGGGCATTCACAAATGCAAGCTATGTGTGTCCAAGCAGACTGCTAAAATCTGTAGGAAATGTTTCCATGTATTACCAAAAATTATCTTTTAGCAACTAGAGAACATAATTCTCCTTAGCATGCTTTTGAGAAAATTGGATACAAGTGTTTCAAAATCAGAAAGACTGTATCTAATGGTCACAATTTATGAGTATAAAAAAAAAATCTAATGCTAATCATAGCGTACAGCGTTGAGTCAGCTGTGATAACAGTGTGTGTGCATATACTTGTTAAGAGTACATTTATCAGCAAAATCCTTTAGAAAGAGAAGTTTAAAGGAACTTTATGATTTAAAACAAAGTTATTATTTAGAAAATGCATTATACATAAAGAACTCTTGCAGGTATATCTATTGCATTTAAAAAATCTCCCTTTGAAGGAATATGTACGGAATATGTGTCTTAGCAAATGAACTGCTAAAAAGGAGAAAAAAATCATAAACTGTATAAATGAAAATATTATCTAGAAAAGTGGAATAACACAGCACAGGGCATTACTTCATCAGAGAAATGTGACTGCATATTTTAAAGTAACCTTTTCATTGCTAGCATGGAGAGCAATGCATGCAGGAAAAGGAGAGTAACCAGCATGGTCATTCGTGGCAGTCTGAGAACAGAGAAATTTGCAGGCACAGACAGTGTGCACACACAGATCCACTGAGTCTAATGACAGAACGATCACGGGGTGATGGACATTTTAAAGAGCAAATTTTAGAAAGTAAGCAAAGAACACTGATTTGTNAGTCTAATGACAGAACGATCACGGGGTGATGGACGTTTGAAAGTATTTTTGCACTCATTTTAAAGAGCAAATTTTAGAAAGTAAGCAAAGAACACTGATTTGTATAGTGACTTAACCTTATGAATTAAGATTCTTCACTTATATATTTTTGAGTCACCATAACCAGTTAACTTATTTGTGAGATGACTCACCGAAATGCATGTTAAGGAGGAATGGTGTTTTTCTCTATTTAGTGTTAATCTTTCTGATGAGGCTGATTTGCTTTTTTTGAAAAGCCTGACTGATGCCACCAGCTGTTAACTTGGGTTCACTGTATCAGATAAGGAACTATTTCCTTCTACCACCTGCTGTATGGAATAGAGCTAGCATTCAGCTGATGCTGTTACATGCTGGTGACAGGATTGTAACTGTTTCTGTAACCTGTATTTTAAACTAGGGATTTCCCCTGGAATATTCTGCTAATTTTAGCTAGTTCAAAATGCTGCAGTTATTAATTAAAACAATCAGAATCTGATGACTCAGGTTTGAAGAATTATGCTTTCCTTACTCATAATTTACTTTGGTTCCCTGCTAAATCTAAATATTGAATTTAAAAACTTTTTTTTTTTTTACCCAATTTGTACTTGTTTTGTATAGAGTTATTTGGCAATAAGATGCCAAACCATGGCATAATATCTGTAATAATAAAATCTCATTATGCATAAATTAGGATGTAGACTGCTCATGTCCTCTAGAAACAAAGGCATCCATTCCGAAATTACCGTAACAACTCTTTTTGCCTGAACAGTTTCACAGGAATGCAAAGAGGACAGAGCCGCCTGTAATTTCTCCCTGTGTGCACTGATTTGATACGGCCAGTCTAAGAATGGCTGACTTCCAGGTATCTCACTAAATACGCTTATCTGTAGTTCCATGTTTTGTTGCAGCAGTTTTCAGGAGGAAATGTGCATGTGAGCAAAGTACATTTCCCTATAAGAGGATTGCATGCCACTGAAGTCCCTCTCAGGCCTCTAGATAATTCTGTGAGTAGGGAACAGTCTTATAATTTTATTAAGTATTAAATAAAAGTGCTTATTATTGTCTCAAGGTGTAAGAAAGAGCTTATCATTATGTATGTGTGGGAGACTAATAAAATTAAGGTGGAATTAAGTGTTTCTTATTCTTTAGTAACAAATGCATTGCTGAGTACACAAGCTTGAGATTTCTCTGGTTTTAGAAATTAAAATGTTTAAAAGAAGAGGAAACTAGTATTAGGAAGAAAAAAAAGAGGAAATGAAAGTGTCTTGGCTCAAATTCAAACTGCTTTTATTCAAAGTACTGTTATTCAAATATTGTCCATTTTGTGATCCTCCAAGGTCTTAAATCAAATGACCTGATGATTTTGCTTCAGGGCTTTAGCAAACAGGGTCTGCAACACAACGGCTGTTGCTTGGCAGGAAAGTCTTAGGACTGTCAATAATGATTATTTGGATTTTTCTAGTAACGTTAAAGTTTGTGTCCTAGGTTACAGAAGGCACAAACACTCTGTCTGCTTTTAGCCAAATGCCTCATTTTGTACCTCTCACTTTCTGGAAGTGACTTTGTAAGTCCTATGTTAAGTGGCACAGTGGCATCTCAGGAAAATATTGTAAGCTTTTATCAAATCAGTTTTTGCAGTACTGAAGGAAGTATCCTTGTACTTCTATACCATACTTCCACAACTTACAAATTTAGAACCCTTGGTGACCTGTCCATTCAGCAGTCTTATCTTCAAATCTGTTCAGGAACATAAATATTTATGGCAAATATTTTGGGTCCTGCGTGGTGCTATATAAAGTTATTACCCTTTTGTCCAGTGGCTGTTCAGACCTAATCTAAATTTTTCCCCCAAATTCCTGACTAGAGGATGTAAAAGGCAAACTCAAAAAGCTTCCACTTTGATGACATTTCTTTCAAGCTGCCAAAAGTAAAGCAGAGGAGATTATTCCTGCAATAAGGAAAGAAGTTCTGCCCAGTAACCCCGGCTTAGACACCTCGACAAGAATGATGAGAGATCCTCGAGTTTGTTTTCTGTTACTGCCTTAATGAGATATGAAACCATGCAACAGAAAGCTGATCTAACTGCTATCCTGTAACAGATTTTCCACTAGGGAAATGGAAAGAATGTAGTATGTAGTGGAACATCATAAAGAAAATGGGTAACAAGCATGCCCAGCTTACTCTACTCAACAGCTCATGGAAATAGAAGATCAAATCTCCTTTGGAAGAAATAGGATTACACATGGGTTTTCTCCTGGATGAATTCTGTAATTGCTATCTGGGATAAAACAACTCTCCTCCACCATTAGTTTTGTAAATCTAGAACTAATCTCAGCCAAAATAATCTAATTAATTTGGATTTATTTATCAAAATAAAAATTTTGCTGTAATTTCCTTGAAGATGTAATTGGTTAGTCCAGTTAGGGAATCACTACTTTCTGCAAAGTCAGCATATCCAATCCAGCTATCTGGAGATAAATGGAGAGATCAGTAAAGACTGAGGTATAACATTTCCAAGTTTCACAGAATAATGGATTCCAAAGCAGGTTAAAATATAACTGAAATTAATTTGGTAAGTGACTTAGAATTATATAAACTGGTTCCAAAAAAGTGTCAAAATAATATGTGATTTATCAAAGAAAAAAAAACACTGAAAAAAAAGATCAAGCTTCTTCCACCCTTAACTTTGAATGCTGAGCTTATATATACAACATAGTCTTTGATGTACAGTTTTGTATTGCTTTGCTGTGGAAGTTCTCATCCACCTTTTGTTTCAGTGGTCAGTTTGGAATTTTTTTTTGTGAGTCTCTCAGCTGGGAAATGTAGTATATGAAGGAAGATTTAAAAAATCATGTATTTGAAAAAACAGAATGAAGATGGTGGCTTATGGTGTCCTAATTCCGTGACTATCAGCTGACAGAGGGCTGACAGCTCTTTTCCTAGAAGTTTCTTTCAAGACATGAAGCATATACTCTCTCCAGGAAAAGCCTCTTAATGCTACACACAATGTCACTCTCCTTTTGTCTTCAGCAATTGCATAGTCACAGTTATGAATTACAATATATTAATGGTATTCTAATAATGAATGAGAATATCTTGCCCAGTGAGATACTACAAACACCCATGAAATTATAATGTTCCTGCATTCATAGAATATGACTGTTATGTCAGAACGGTGAAATTAGTGCAAAACAAACTTACATCTCCTCTGAAATTTGGAATAAGAGTTCCTGATGCTAGCATTGTGCTCTAAGTAATCTTTTTTATCATGCTATAGAGACACACTCAGCACAGTGAATGAGGTTCAGATGCTCCTGGATCCTTCTAGTCTTTGTGCAGCTCATTCATATGGACATATTTAATACAAATTTCTGGTTTTGAGGAGTTTAATTCCTGCTAAAGCTAGCATTTCCAAAGGGCACAGGAGACCACTGGCTAAACACAGATTTGAGTTAGCACAATTAGGAACCATTTCACTTGTTATTAACCATTCAATGCTCACAGTTTATGATTGTTGTTTGTGTCTTGCAATGTTAAATTTATGTTCTTTTGTGGGTTAATTTTAGGGTGCTACGCAGACTGGGACTCTGGAAAAGGCTGGTAGCTAGGAGAGTGCTATGTGAGCCAAATTATCCCTGGCATAACTAACAGGGTTGATATGAGAGATGAATTGGGCCCTATGTCTCTTTACTGTAAGGAATACTTTCTGTTGAGCCAAAGTAACAGCTGCAGTGTGCTTGTGACTTAAAAAAAAAAAAA